>KK116689.1:29463-90529 GCA_000611955.2 Stegodyphus mimosarum | reverse complement strand
TTTTTTTTTTGCAACAAGATGGTGCAATACCTCACTGATGTACCATCGTTCGTAGTTCTTTGAATGACCATTTTACAGGAAGATAGATTGGGGGAGGAGGTCCAATTCCTTGGCCTCTCAGATCACCTGATATAACGCCGCTGGACTTTTTCCTTTGGGGATTTGTAAAGGATAACGTTTACAGGAGGAGAGTGTCGAACATGGATGACCTAAAAGCCAGAATTACAACCGCAATAGCCTCTGCGGATGCCGACATGCTTGCCGGTACCTGTCGTGAAATTGAATATCTACTTGATATTCTCCGTGCGACAAAGGGGGCACACGTGGAAATTCATTGACAAGGGTCCTGAAACGTTTTGAGTCTATCTAACCATTTATGTTATTAATTTTAATCTATCTTTATTATTTTATGAGTTATTAAACATCAAAATGGGTCCGGGACTTTGTAAATACCTGTATATTCCTCCTATCCCTGTACTTTTAAGGCGCAAAACGTTCGACATTTTGCGTTGATTCACTTTTCAAACTGTTGCCACCAAATATTACAGCCCTGTATTATAGTTAATGAAATTAAATAATGAAGAATATGCATAAATGCATGTATGTTTCTCGCAAGGTCATAAAACAGCGGTAGCCATCCAATTTTGAGTAACGTAATCCTCCACCGAATGTGGGCATCTGGAAGTCCTAATTTGGCATTTGGAATTTATTTTATTATCTATTTCATATTTTGTCAGGCATTAAAGAATTTGTGATTTACAAACTCAAAGATTTCAAAGCGAGGGATGGCAACACTGTACTGGGGTTAAAAAAATATCTCCAGCGCGAGACTGTGTGTCCGAAATTCTAAAGCTATATTATTTTAAAATTATTTTGAGATATTGCCGTTGAATTGAATTTTATGTTTTAAGTGCGAAGAACATGATATTTAATAAATAAAGGTAACACACAAAACGTTAAAAAAATCGCCCCTTTGGGTGCCATATAAAATCTGAAAGCTTTCAGCTTTTTTATGATTATTATTATTTACATACTAGTATCATTAATTTATAATTTTATTACATATTTAGTATGTCAAAAATTTCGCAAGTTATAAATTTTTAGTCTAAAATACGTTATTAATAGTCTATTGAAGTTTTATTAGTTTGGCATCATAATCTGTTAATTGCACAAAAAATTCATTACCCTACAAATGTTTTTCAGTTATAATTAATGCAAATAATATTATGACTTGTTTTCCTGCCATTGTTGTCTAGAAGACGAATTCCATAAAATTTTGTTAATAAGATCTTCATTTGAAAAAAAAATTAAATCGACCAATGCTTTTCATAATAATATGTACCAAATATCTCAGTCAGTTTTCGCGTATTGAAATCAAACTTTCTGTGTTTTGTTTTTTTATAGGTAGTTGAACGTTTTCCTAAGTATATTTAATTACACAGACCTGGGGATCATATAAAAAGTTATATTTCGCATTTTGTACAAAATTAATTTTGTTTAAATTTAAAAACACGAAGACGCTAATCTTTGGAACATTTAAAATATGATGCAATTAAGGGTGTTTTCTTTTTCTTTTCCCAATGTCGGGCACTAGCCATTATCGGCACTGGCCACTGCAAGGGTCTAAGGCCGAAAGCGGTGGTCACTTTATTATGGAGGCACCTAATAGGTGGGCCACCATTGCCTCCTGTGAAGGAATAGGCAATTTACACCCATGCCTTCTCCGAGATTCGAATTCGTGACTTTGAGTATGGCAGTTAGAGTCACTAATCAATTTTCCATCTGGGCGGCATAGTAAGTGGAAGTAAATGTCTACAACCAACGGTTGAGAAAATAAAGGCCGTGTAAAGAGTTCTGTGGCTACGGTTACTAATTTCTGGCATAACTGAATAAATTTTTCATGTGAATGTATATGTAATAGAAACAGAAAGGGAAAACACTGCAAATCCTTAAAATCTTTCTTGAGATCAATTTCATTTCCGGCAGTTTCAATAAAAAATTCTCAAGGTGTGTCATCTTTCTTAACTGCGCTGAAACGTTCGATAGAGTTTATTACTGAAGTCAAGTTATTAATGAAATCAGTTTCTTAACCATCCGCTTTGGCTTATGGTATCTCATCTTCATAACCTTACTTTTACTGTATAATGTATGTTAAGATTAATTAGCGATCGAACTGCACTTGCCTAACCTTCTTTTACTTTTGACAGTTTATGACCTTTTCAACTAAAGAGAAGTCTAACTAAACTTCAACAATAAGACAAGAGGTAAAACTTAATAGAAATTATATTAAAAATATATTTTGTAGCACAAATAAAAAGCAACAAATACCAGATGATCTGTACCCGGGGGTTCTAGGGTTTAAAGCTGTAAAATACGTAATTTAGCTCTCACCTATTAACTGTATAATGAATGGAGATTCTAATCCTACATTTAACAACTACAAAACTCATTCACTGAATCCACAGAATTTCTCTCGTCCCAAAGCAAAGAGATATACGAGGTGATTACCACAGTATTCTTCGTAAACAGAAAAGTCCTTCGTTATATATACTAAAACTGATTTGCATTCTGGTGAAAGCTGATGGAGCAAATAGAAAACACAGAAAAGAATTAAGATACGAATAAGAAACTATTTAACTGTAAATGCAAGTATATTAACCGCCACCTCCTGTTTCATACAGGTCGGCCTTCTTCAAGGTTTTACACAAACCTTTTTTATTTGCAACAGCTGAAGAAATACCAACAGATTCTGAAATTCTATTAGATTCACCTATCGACGACTCCCCAGTACTCATACATTACCTTACTATTTATTCCAAACTTTAATCTTCAAGCCTTGATGCTAAGTAATACTGTGCAAAGTTGTTTTAAACTACTCCAAATCCCTTGAACTATAGCTCTTGCTCCTTTGCAAACAGCATTCGCAATATACCTGACCCTTTTCAGGGATATTATTAAATATCCCAAAGTTGCACAGAATAGTAAACTCATAATTTAGAATAATTTCAAAACCGCGGTACAAACTCTTAAACTTCTCATTGCCAAACTTAATCTTAATTTGGCAGAAACAGTAGTCTGCTTTTAAAAAGTAAATGTATTCTTTAACGCTTCATTCTACGTCATGACCAGCTTTATATACGTCCTCTTTGATGGCATATAATAAAGTCAAATTAAAAAAAAATATTAATTTCTGCAAAATTCAGCGAAATTACCATTGCACAATAATACATTCCAAATTGTTATATCCATAATAATTTAAATTTCGAAACTGTATTAGAATGCTTTCTTTTAAATTTTATTTCCCATTTCACATCCATCCTAATCTCCTTCTACATAAATTCTCTTCAAAGCCTTTTCTTTCCTTTTATACAACAAAATAAGCAATTGAATTTTAACGCCGCAGCATTAGATATTCTGTATACCTTTACCTTACATTAAACCACATACCAGACTGATTGCGGCATACCTCAAATTTTTATTTTATATATGTCTAGGTTGATCATAAGACGGGACAACTCATGTCACCGCTAGCGGTGGCAGAGCTTGCGATGTCAGTTGCACTAGACAAGAGTGGCACCTCAGCACCAGAACAGCATTGTGGGCTCCAGGATGGCATTGTTAATCTGAATAGCTACTCAAAGGGACCTTTTACCTATTTACTCAGGGTAATAATAGGTGGCCCCTGCACTTATACCTAAGTTAACTTAATGTCTAAGTTTCGTTGTACAGTCTTTCCACTATGATTAATTTTTTCCCGAAATTACGGTAGTTTTATAAGGTACTTCTCCCGCCTTCTTCGCATGTCTTTGTGGTGTAGTGGTTAGCACACTGGACGCATATTCGAGATGTCAGTGGTTCGAGTCCCGGAGATGGCATTGCTCATTTTTCACATCTCCTGCTTTCAAAAAAAAAAAAAAAATTCTGCTATCTCTATAATCGGAATTAATCAGAACGCTCTTACAACGACTCTGTTTTTTAGTTTTATATTCTGTATAAAGTGAGAATAAATAACTCAATTCACTCAAATATTATAGTGGTTAAAACAGTCATATCATGTTGAAAGGCTTGGAAGATTATATGAATAAATTTACAAACTTAAATGGCATTACCGCATCAAAATTGAATAAATTTATAAAATAAAATGGTATTACCTCATGGAAATTAAGTGCTGTATATTCATTTAAAATTATTCTATAGGGAAATGTTGAAAAACTTCAAAAAAAATCAGATAAGTTAAAACATTGGGTTTTCAAATGTTAGAAAATTTAGTGTAAAAATGTTTAATATAAATTGAAAAAAAAATGTACTGAAAGCTACGGTCATAAAATTTTCCCTAAACACAGCTATTCATCAAACACACCTCTCATACATCTTATATTAGAGATTAAAAATGGATATATAATTCTTATGTGGTCTTTAATTGAAACTTAAGATTTGAAACGTATTTTTAATACAGATATCTATCTCACTGTAGGAATGCATTGTTTTTCCAATCTATATTTTTAATTATGAAAAGTCTATTATTATCATAATTTTTTATTTTAGCATAGCGGCCTCATTTTCTGGACTGTCATTCAAATTTTAGAGAAAAATTCTATTCCAAATAAATTATTTAAAATATACTAGATACGTAATATTTAACCCAGTTAATTTGTTATTTCGAATTCTAAAAAAAAAAAAGTAAATTTTTGAAATGATAATAGCACTTTTTTCATAAGACTATGAGAAGGAAAACACTCATTGGCGTAGTGATTAGCTACTAGTGTCTACTGTATCGATAGACATGAGCTTGAATCACGGAAATAGCTTGGATGTTTGCAAATATATAATGTCTTTGGGGCATGGGGGCATTTAAAAGACATCAGCTAAAACTCCTCTCGAGTGGTTTTGATGATTGAGGAGGAATGGTGGGAGATCCATGGATTAATCTCCCAAGGGATTCTTCTCCAAAATTGGGACGGAACTAGGTAAAGGCGTATTGTTGCCTGTAAGGTGTCCAAGGCCCATGCCAATGACAGATGCAATTCTGCGTTCTTTGCCACAATAAAATTCGTGAATTTAGTCTGATGTCATATCAGACAAGTAACGTAAGTCACATCAGCAAAGCGAAAATATGTTTTTATATCATAAGTTTTAATATAATGTTGGAAATAAGGTCTACCTGTATACAAATGTATTGGAAATAAGGTGCTTGTTGAACTAATACCTGAAAAAGCATTTTACTTATTATTTTTTTACAAAGTTTTCTCTTTCGTTTAAAAACACTTAACAGTCAGAAGCACTGACAGCAACTACAGACTATTCTTTGTTAAATTTTTTTATTTTGTGTAAAGTTTTCAAGTATGGTTACTTCACACCAGCCATTGACGCATTTCTAGTATTTATCTCAATACAACTTTATATATTATTCAAATTTTATTAATAACCAGGTCAAATTCAAGAAATGCAAAACGTGTTGAAAATCATCTGGAATTCGAACACTTGCTTGATTTCTAGTTATAAACTCTCTCTTCTGCGCAAAAGCAATTAACGATGTAAAACAAATACGAAAAACTTGGAATCTTAATTGCATTAAAAGCATTTTACTTCCTCTTTAATCGTATCGATCATTTTAGGTTATGATTACAAAACGAACGAAAATTAAATAAATAAAATATAACTACACTTTTCTTCAACAGTATCAAAAACATTCTAACTTTTCTTCCCCTTTCGTCAATTATTCTAAACAAAGTGAGAACGGTATAGCTATTCACATTTGGCATCACGGTTAAGATCCTCTATTCAGTTTAAATAGTACGTGAAGACTAAGTACCATTTTGTTTCATCGAAAAACAAAAAACACTGAAGTGTTTAAATATAAATATTTATTTTTTATCTTAACAATGGCTCAAAGATATTCCTAAAGTCCTTGATCAACATGCTTTTAAAATATTTGTTTTCATAAATAATCGATGACTGATCAAAATTCGGCTGAAATAATCGCTGGGACAAAAGTAAATATTCCAATTCTGATATCGCTAAGTAATGCGTAACGTTTCACCTTCAGAAGATATATTTCCCGAGTTTATCTTCCAGAAATTCTAACTTCCTGAATCCTTGCCCATTATTTTATCACTTAAACATCATCTTACGATAAAGGATTACGTTGCCGAAGCAAGAAGTCATATTTTAAGGAGGAACTTCTGAAACGTTTTTTCTGGCGATGTTTTTTTAAAATTAATTTAGAATAGCGTTTCACAAATGCCGGGTCGTGATCCGGCACTGAGTCAAAAAAGCAAAACTCCGGATCGCAGATAAACTTAACGAAATTTCTCACCTTACGTATTACAGTGACATGAAATTGTAGCTTGTCAACAAATGACGTCCGATATTTAGCAAGTGCGTGTCTTCATAGATGATGCATGATATTGAAGCTTATCGCTTATTAATTTATTTCTTAGTTTCGTTCAAATTTTCTGCGCGTCACCAAAACTTGATTAGGCTTCACTGGATTACAGCAGCAAACTAAACTCATATTTTTGTATGAGAGTGATGACAGCTATTCCAAAATAGAAGCGGAAAATGTAGTTAAGGTCTCTTGCCGTGTTTCAGACAACTTTTGGTTGCGGCACAGCTTTATTCGCACTGTCAGTGATTATTTGTTAATTATTAGTTTAAATATTGCATATATTTTTGTGCTTATTTACTGTTAATTATATCACATCGCATTCTCAATGGATAGCGGTTAATAAAACAACAAAAAAGTGTGCTGATGATAGCCGATAAACAATCAAATAATGTACAGAAAAGAACACTTTTTGCTGATGACACTCTAATAAACTCTTAAGTGACGTTCAGCCAAGCGCAAGTCCCAAGAATGGCCCTTAACAAACGGCTGCAGGAAATGCTGTCCATTTACAAATGCAAAAAAGAAGACAACAACCTGGATTCGACAGTATTCGGATGATTATAAAAAAATTGTTTCCATGAAAGGTGCTGATAAAGAAATCTGAATTATTCGTTATACGGCTTTATCAAATAAGTTCAGAAGACCTGTAAATTAGGAGCGACGCTTTGAGTAAATCATCCGAACTACAATAACAAGCCAATAGGTTTCTTTATAAATAAGTAGAAAGAATTAATATGTAACAAACAGATTATGTCCTCAAATTTTTCTCAAGAATATTTTTCTGATAGCTGTAGCTTCTTATGAAATATCCGAATTCATTGCTGAAACTGGATATCATCATACAGTTGCAGAAAAGTTAATGTTGGCATCACGTATATGTGATGAAAATAGCAAAACCAGATAAATGTATTACTTTCTCCAATAACACATTGTAGCTTATAATCGTGGAAATAGATATAATATTGAAGGAACTGTTGTAGTTTGCTTAAAACAGTGCAATATTTTTTACTCTTCAGGTCAATGAAAATACGGACATTTTGAACAATATCAATTCAATTGTAAAGTTCCATTGCGATAACCTAACCAGTTATTATGATTTAGATTTTTATTAGTCGACGTTTAAACTCTTACGCCGGTGATATGTTTGAGCCCAATTTCGCGTTAAATCAATCGTGTAACCTCTGGCTACTTATTTATAAATTTAAATTTGACTGTTACTTTAAGTTATATTGCAACAAATGGTGATAGATCTGTAAGCTGAGACATTCATTTTATGTTCAAGTTCTGATTTAATAAAAAGGTTTGTTTTGAAATCTTCCCAAGACCCTATGGTTAACTTCAGACGCAGCGATAATTCACTCACAATCTGTTAGGAGTTTGATGCCAGTGTATGATACCAAAGAATATCAAACTCTACTCAGTGTGAGATATGGTTTTAAGAATACATCTAATGAAGAATCTCTCTTTCGCAAACCATTGAATACAAGAACAACAGCAGAAGAAATTTTTAACTTCCTTGATACTAATAGCAATCGAAATGGCACTGACTGAAAAAGGGCGTGGGTCCGAGCACCGTCTTGCTCGCGCAACGGCAAGGGTACATGCAGGGTATTTTTCAAAAATAAAGACCATGCCACCAGAATGTGTATGGTTGCATTGCAGCATACACACAAAATATTTGAAGACACACAGAAGACATAAAGAATTTCCATTGCTTTTGCAAACTGCTATGTAAGAGTATAAAAAAATTATAAATTTTATGAAACAGGTCCTTGAGGTCCAGGTTATTTATTCAGTGTATTACGTAAAGATATGGGTACAGAAATGAGCATCTTCTTTTATATTGAGAAGTACGATAGTTGTTCAGAAGTAATAGTTTGAAGAGATTTGTGGAACCGAGAGAATGTGGGAAGAACTGAGAGAAGAAATTTTAATTTTTTTAAACCAACATCCAACGGTAAAATTGCAATACTTGAATTTAAAAATCGTTTAAGTTATCTTACCTTTGTGACATTCTGAATGTTTTAAATAAATCTTTCATTACAAGGCAACAATGTGATTTTATTTAAGTACAAGAAAAGACACAGGCTGCCATGAAAAGTTTGTGGGCTCTTGTATGAAAACAGGAAAACTTCTTTTATGAAGCGTACTGAAGTACAAAAAGAATTCAATGCCTGATCAAATTTCAGTTGCAATCAAAAAAGATCTAACAGAATTGCAGACAAATCTGAAAGAATATTCCCTTCCAATTCATAGTAACAAGGTATGGATAGGAAACCTTTTCACAATTAATATAAAATCAGAGACGGAATTATTGGATTCAGATATTAAATCGCAATTGAACTGTCTTGAGATAGAACACTGAAAAACAGCTTCGGAAAAATCCATTTTTGTCACAAAAGGCAATTAAGTTTCTAATGCCTTTGGTCACAACTTATGAACATAAAACTGCCTTGTCGACACTCGCTTTTCTAAAAAGCAAATAGAACCGATTAGATTTGGGCACAGATTTAAGAATAAAGTTTTAATCTTTTCCTGTAGACCTGAAAGTTCTGGTTAACGAAAAACAGTACCACGCTTCCCATTAAAAATTTTTTATTGTTTTACAACTTTGTATGTAATATTGTTACTTTTACAATAAAGGAAGAATATTTAAGTAATAAAAAGCGCTTAATTTACCAATAAATCATAAATATTTTTGCTAGGTCACTAAGGGAAAATATTAAAACAACCGGCTCCCGAAAAAAAAATTGTGGAAAATCTTGATTTAGAACATTATACATTACAGATATAAAGATGATTCAGATAGCTGCTACGATAGTTTTACTCTGGACAAATTTATTACCTAGCTAAGTAATTTATAGCCAACTAAGGAAAGCAGAACTTGAACAGAGCATACAGATCCGAATTCTGGCAGTATTATTCTGCCAAATGAATACACAGCAGATGAAATAAAAAAGGGGGAACACAATATTAATAGTTATGCTTTTCTCTGCAGATTTCTCTGATAAACAGCAAAAAAAAAATTATTACTTATTTTGTTCTATCGCAATGTTCGCAAACAAACTACAGAATTTTGCTGTTGAGATAAATGTGATAAGTTATTTCTAACATACACACACACACACACATTTTATATATATATATGTACAAGCCTATATATTTAGTAAGTTTTTGACATACATTTGAATTAAAAAGTGGGATAAAATGGGATAGCCAGGCTTGGCGTTTTCTTCAACGTGCTAAATTAAATCATAAACGATAAAAAAGCATTCAGTTATCGGCTTTTGAATCAAGATACTAAAGCTCAGTTCTTGCTTTAAAAAATGAAGTATCATGTTTATTTTCGTTATTTTGACATGACCTTGTACTCATTTGATAATTATATTTATTTCGAAATATCCGATAATTATGAAATTCTGTATAAATGTCAATGTCATTATTCGGATTCGTTGTAGAAATATGTGAAACGTTTGTATATTTATTTTTACTATCATCAGTTGAGAAAATTACCCAAAAGTAATACGAAGCTTAGTATAACTGAAGGCTAAAGCTACCGTTTATTTGAGAAAGAATTATACTTAAAGTTTAATTTTGTATAAGTCTCGACTATTTTTGTTCCACACTGAATCTTATTGAAAAAACGTTTAATTTTTGTCGTTGATTTTTTACACATTGTTTTTTATTCCTAATTAATTTTATATACAATGTGTAAAAGTATCAACATTAGAAATATGACGGATATAATAACAAGAAATATATGTTCTATGATTCTACGTATTTTAAGCTTCATAAATTTTTCAAAACTTGTCTACTTATTAAATCTCAGTTATTGTTAAATCTCAGAAACTAAATCTAGAAATTAATTTCAGTTATCTCAGCTGCTGTGCTGAGCGGTAAATCGCTGAATACTAATAGTTCGGTTCGGGCTTCGAATCCTGTCGAACGGGCTGGCTGCATGGGCCTTTCCGTAGCTTTCTCCATATGTAACTTGTATATGAAACAGTTTCCCTTAGAAAGTCCTCCAAGAAAGCCTTCCTACCCTTAGGCAGATAGCCCTCAAGTGCTTTGGCATATTAAGACGAAAGCGATAATGATGATGAAATTATGTAGTGTATCTTCGGAAAGAAATGATAGTGCGAAATTAAGAGTCTAGGTACTGTAAAACAGAAATCGAAGGTCATTTATCGATACATAATATATTTATTCATCGGATCACTGCTTTTAAATTCTGTATATCCACGGATCCAGTATTATAAAGGGAGATTTTTTGGGCAGTGAAACATGATTGCTAAGACTGACACATTTTTTACACCAAGTAATTCATCGCAGGCAATCCAAGTACTCAGCAAACCTGCTTTAGGTTTGCATGCTGTTTCGCAATTAAAGTCATACTTTTTTTCAGTCATTGCTTATATTCGTCTTTCAGCTGCCCCCCCCCATTTAAAAACTAAAATCTTCTTTGAATTTCATTCGTTGACTGGAAAAGCTATTTAAAGTTCTTCCGCAAAATAAAATTGGTGGAACGAGCATTGATAAAGCTAGGGATAACTAGCACTACACCTAAGTCTGCAACTGAGTCGAAAGATGTAAAAAGGAACTGTGGGACAGAAGTCAAATTTTACAGGAGTAACAAAATACTATCCAATTCCTTACAAGAATGTCAGAAGACGCTTGAAAAACGCTGAATTAAATAGATCCTAGTTACATCTATTTCCTAATTTTTCGTTGGCTTCTGACAGTTTTCTGAGGAATGGCAATTTTTTGTTGTTGTTGCTTCTATAAAATTTCGCTTAATCACATAGCTCCCTTTTACAAGTTCTGATTCAATTGTCAGTTTGCTTTGCTTGATTTACGATTTACAAAAGACCTCACCAGTTGGATGTATGATTTTCTCCCCAACACCGCTAAGCCAGCTCACTTTCAATAAGTAATTAAAAATTTCTGGAGTATAAAATAATTTACGGCTGATGATTCCGCACCATTGTCAGTTCTAAGATGAAACGTCAACATGAGAGCATTGGTTCATTGATAAAACAGCAATACGTCAATGTAATATCTTCGGCTCTTGGTTTCTTCGTTGATTAATTTTGAGGGGGGAAATAACAATTAAAATACGCCATTAGTAATAGAGAACTTGGATTTAAGAAGTAGCAAACGCAGACCAATCTCACTCGATATGGGGCACGACCCAGAACAACGGATTTACCTCGTAAAAGATCAAGACAGAAAACTCGTCCGATTAAGAACAAAAATATACAAGCAGATTTCAAGCCTTCTAGACGAGTGTTGAGAAATATTTACAAAAACAAGTAATAGAAGTTCAGCATCATTTTATAAATGTATTTTATTAAAATATTGATTAATTGCCCACAATGGCTAGTGTCCACCATTGGAAAAAGGAAAAGAACACAAATAATGATTAAACTATGCAAAATTTAATAATTATAGAATAGTCACAGAGAGTGTAATTTCAAGCCATGATGATGTGAGGATATCATAGAATACTAATACCATGCAGTGCTAAGAAAACGAATAATTAAGACAAATTTCCCTGATAATGAAAAATACTCAAGAAATTTATTGATCTCTATATATTTGCAGTTGTCTAGTGTATAACAGAGACAGCTATGTAAATAGCCTGTATTTTTAATTTCCTTTATCTTTTCATTTAAATTTTTATTTTATATTTTATTAGATAACACGGATTCCTTGTTTGATAGAGTCAAGGATTTCGCTACGGTTAGATTGTTGTTTCGAGACACTTTTGTACGAGTCTTCAATTCTGTTTATGGCAGAGGGGGATTTATGGGGTCACGGATGTCTCAACTGGGAGAGCCTCAGCATTCCCAAGAGGCCCCCAAATCATTAACTAAGTTTTAAAAACTCGTAAGCATATCCTGTGGCTAAAGATGAAGTGTCCCCAAAACGTTCGGATGAGAACTTCCTAAATCCACTACTGCATAACGGAAAACGATTTTTGAGATGTATGACCGAGATAAGTCTTCGGCTCAGGTGTTCGGTCGCTACACTAATCTGCTGTGATCAGATTCAGGAAAAATGTGCAATGAGTTTGCGAAACAGTTGTGTTGTAAATGCATGTTGTTATGTAAAGCATGAGGTAAATCTAAAACTCAAAATGAAATATGAATTGATATAAATGTAACTTAAAATAGTGTTGTTCGTTTTAGTCTACAACAACAGGAAGAAAGATACGAAATGTTCCAACTACATATTACAATAGGCGTAAAAATTTTTCATCAGTCATGTACTATACTCTGGATATTCATTCGTTATCGAATCAATTTAAAGTATTTTATATAGATTTATTTAATATTCAGAAACAAAATATAATGCATCCAAATTAAAAGAAATAAATTTATTAATAAACGATGTTCGAATGTTTAAATGCCAATTGAAAAGACACATTGCTGCATTATGGTTTTTTACTACGTAAAATACCCTAGTAATGCACATTTAAATAGACTTATTAATGTGTATTATACATTACTATAGAATTACCACATTAATGCATATTTAAATACATTATGTATATTTAAAACATTCCCCGTATTTATATAATAGAACTAACCATAATGTAAATTCTTTATCGCGAAACTTCATTCACAACAAGTAAGTAAATAAAAATAGGGAAAACAAAAACAAAGAGGAGAAAAAGGGAAAACTCGTTTTACATGAATGATCGCGCTTAAATGCTTCGCACTGACAGTGCATCGTACGAAAATTCCATTTGACAGGTCATTTTCCTTTTACGTTTATTCTTCGGCGGAAAAAAAAATTGAAATCCATTCACAAATTTCGTAAAGCATTAAACAGCAATGCTGTAAGCAATTTCAAATATTTTACTCTGCATTAAAATTATTCGTATTTGTTTCAAGCTACCCGCAACAAGCCACGAGTTAATTTCAGTTTAGAATACGAAATTATATTTAATTTGTCGGTAATGTGGGCTATAATGCGGTAAATTGCAGTTGCCAATCTTGCGAAAGAAAATCTTTATCTTTCAAATTATAGCAGTATATTATACGAGGGTAATACGCATTTAAAAAAATACACAATTTTTACTCTATTTTATTTTTATTTTCTATTTTAATAATATAACATTTGATTATTTTCTGTTTTAATAATATACATTTGAACACTATTTATAATATCTCAAACTGCTCATTTTTATAAACATTTAAGCCATTACTACGATTAATAAAACATTTTAATACCATAACGTATTTCTATATATTCAGTTACTGAACAATTGTTTATTTGTTGAATTACAACGTGTTCATTAATTTTTTCCTAGGGGTACAAATTTCTTTTAAGATAGCAATTAAGTTCATTCTTTGTTGTATTTTAAAATGCAGACTAAAATCGTACGAATTATCATTTCTGCTAAATTCGTTTCAATTATTACACGTTGAATAAATTAAGAACGTAGTAGAAAGCTAACACTAAAACATTTTATCGAATTTTATCAATTACTGTTTAGTGTACAGTTACAAAATTTCTCTATAGCTTTATTATAAAGGAATATTTATGAATTTGAATTTTAACGTTGCGCATAAACAAACAATAGTAGCTTCATAATTTGAAATAAAATACATGATTATAAACTTTTCAATATTTTTATAGTATTAGCTTAAAAATTATTAGCATTCGTAAACCATTTTTAAAACACGGATGGCGATTACTACTTTTTCTCATAAAATATGTTTTAAGTATCATCGGTTAGGTTAGTTCAAATGATTAAAATGTAGCACTCGAGGGATGCCTGTCTAACAAGAAGACAGCTTTTGTGGAGGACATTTTAAGGAAAGCTGATTCGCATTGACATTACACACGGGAAAAACCACGAAAACTCCATGCAGGCGGCTCGTTCGGAGGGATTCTTTAAAGATGATTGAAAAATGTATTGCAATTCGAGAACTTCAAACTGCGGTCTAAAATATCCAAAAAAAAGAGTTGACCGTTAAAAATATCGAAACATTTTTTAATTAAAAATTTTCTAAAAAACGCAATTCATTTAGTTAGATTTTAACACTTGAAACACTTCAAGCATTAAATTAAACAGTTAACAATAGACCTACCAATTTAAGAGTTAGTACTAGAGAATTCGAGATGCAAATAACAAAATCTTATGTTTTGAAATGATATGCTCCACATAGTTCTGCCAAACGACAAATGAAATCTTTAATATTATTACATCGTAAATTAACGCCATTGAATGACTTTTGCGTGCATTTAGTGATAGTAACAATAATAATAAAAATTTTAATTTTTTAAGAACGTAAATGTGAATTTTTTCTCAACTGAGTCGCTTGTGCACGGGGCTTGAAGTAAATATTTCTCGCAGGAGAAGTGGCAAAAATCTCAGCTTTGAAATAATACGAAATATGCATAGTAAAAAGAAAGAAACCTCTTTAGAAGTTTTAAAAAGTACATTACATTTTATACATATCAATATAGATGTAGAACCAAAATAATACGTTTCCTTACCTAAGAGACACATAAGTGAACCACATAAACTGAATGGCCATGTTGCTTGTTCTCTGCTAATATTAAATACATGTATGACGGATACATATATGACTCCAGCCGATCTATGCAATCCTACAGTGAGAAAACTGAGCCAGAAGCATGCAAATGCAATACACCATGAGTACAGTGGTTCCCGCTTCCGCTCCACTACAGCTGGAGTGTTTTCCATGTTTGTTGTTCGTTTCGCTTCTGACTGAAGACAAATGTCGTCTGCTCGAATTATAGCGGAGCTAGCGCCACGAACCGGCAAGCAGCGATAAGGCGGCGAAGGACTTTTCGGTGTCGTAAACTTATGTCTAAGTCTACTAGATGCTCATTTTTTGTATTTTCTTCTTATAGAGAGTGCTTCAAACGTCATGTATATCCTTGAAATTTGATCGTATGGATTATGTAAACATCGATTGACGAGAGATAAAATCAGGGCAACAAACATTAAAATCAAGATTTAAAAGTTGTTAATTTTTTTTCTGCCTCAGGAAATTTTGAACATGTGAGAATTCTATGCCTTTCATGTAGATCACCAGTGTTTTCTTTCTTGTTTATTAATTTTCTGTCTCTTTATTTGTGATTAATTACTATAGTCGTTCAAAGGATTTCCCGGTTTTAAAATTCGTGAGAAAAATATTGTTCTCGTTTTATTCAAATTTAATACTAGTATTTTTATCGGAGATTTTTTATGGTCTACTTTTCATTTTCAAATTACCTATCGCGATAATATTATTACTTCTTCTACCATTTTCTAAAGAAGATCAGTAATTCCAAAAACTTTTGACATACAGTTTTATAAAAGTGTGCTCATTCTGATTTGCCTAAACTTTGATATGATTAATTCTAGAATTGCATTTGTTTTCTTTTTATCAGAATATTAAGAATTAATATTAGTAAAAAAATATAAAAAAAAGTTAAATTGAAACGTAATATAATTTCAATCATAACGTTGTAAAGATGTTAGGTATTTTTTGAAAGAAGGAGATGTTAAAAATGAGCAATGACCTCGCCGGGACTCGAACCTCACGAATACGCGCCGAGTGTGCTGATCATTGCACCAAGAAGGCATGCTAATAAGGTGGGAGAAATATCTTATAATTTTAATTTGTATTTCTTTATAAATTCTTGAATTAATGTGGATGGAAAGTTCATTAGAATTAACTTCGTCACTAGCTACTTCACTATATCATTTAGCTTATAAATTACTCCAGTATTTGTATGTAACTATAGACATCATAGTCAGGACTATCAAAGAATGAATATGATGACATATCATCCTGTATAAAAAATTCAGTAGTCCTTAGCTAAGTAATATTCCAAAGATAATATAAATGTACAAAGGCCAAGCTTCAAGCCTAGGCATCATGGGCAAATGCCCATAGCGGTAACCAAGCTAGTCTCACAAGTGGCGATGTCCTAGTGGAGTGACAGAGGTAAAATACTAAAATAGAGTACTGCATCGCGAAACGTAAGAGGCGTGGAGGCAATTGCTGAGCATCTTCATACGAAATCTTCGAATCAATCATCAGATTTTCAAAAGATGCGAAAAGCTCTTGATTCCTTTTAAGGACAGAGAACCTGAAGAGCTATGGTTGACGCTCACAATTAGATTGAAATAAATACTTAACCTATATTGAAAACTATCAGAATTCAAAGAAAGAAAGAAATGCTGTATTACGAGTAGTTCGACGAAGCTTCAATAGATCCAGGGAAGCAATTTAAAAAATTGCATCAACATCAAACATTTCCTTCAGTAAAGCAAAAATCTGCACAATCCATGAGCGTAGAATGGTCATTTCTTTATTATTTCTAAAAACTAGATAGGATCCGACTGAAGAGAAATTGCAAAGCTTTTCAAGCTTTTTATTTTAAACGAAAACTGAAAGTACAGCAAGCAGCTATCAATTTGGTATTGATGTTGAGAAGGTGGCCCTACAATTATAAAACTTACAGGATCTCATTTCAGGAGTGGCGAAAAACAACAAAAGAAGTTCCTTCTTGCAAACAGAAACGGGTGGCACATCATAATTTCACCATTAGTCGTACAGACATAGTCTCACCACTTTAACTGTGCAACTCCAATTTTGACAGAGAAATCATAGATCCACCAAAAAGAACTTTGACTCCCCAGTTTTTTAAGTATCTACCTATACACACTATACACTTGAAAAACCTATTTTTACCACGGGATTCGAAACTGTGTTCAACGATACATTAATGTCACCAATCGCTGTATCGCTAACCACTCAACGTTAGTATCGCCAACCGCTGTACGAGGATTGTTAGAGGAAGCAGCTGTCTTCTCCACCGTGTGGAAAGCAACGCAAGGGGAAAACGTTGTCCTACAAAACATTGCCAGAGAAAAGAAAGCAAGGCCTAAACTTCGCAATTCTAAAACAACGAGGTTTAAAACATTCCAGCAGAAAATTAAATGTGTCGAAAACTGGAAACTTTAAAACATAGAAAAATACTGTTGTAAACGTAGAAAATATAGTTGTAGAAAATACCGTGGTAAAAAAAATAATGCGCCTAAAATCATCGCAATTAACTAATAAATTTTTGCAGAAAAGTCAAGGAAATTTAAGCATTCAAAAACTGAAATGAGTAGAAAATTAACGTTACGTATAGCAGTTAAGAAATTTTAAATTTATATCGTTAACTATTGAAAGTCATTATTTAATTAGTCTCTTTTATAAAGTTGTATTGGCAGTTTTTCTCTCGAGTCCCGGCGAGGGCATTGTTCATTCTTCATGTCTCCTGCTTCGAAATAACGTAATGTCTCTATAACCTTTAATAGTTAACTACATAAGTTTAAAATTTTATTAACTGCTATACGTAGCATTAGTTTTCTGCTTATTTTCAGCTGTTGAATGCTTAAGTTTCCTTCTGGATTTTTTCTAAAAATTTGTTAGTTAATTAAAAAAGTATGCAATATGAAAGTAAAAATATTCCTCATTCCTTCTTGCACTCGCAACGCTTCTTACATATTATACGAATATTCATTTAGGAATTTTAAATTCTGAGAAACATTTATCTGTGATTTTATCTTCATGGGATTATCTGTAGGTATTTTATTTTTTACCACAATATTTTCTATGGCGATGATTTAAAACTGCGATTTTTGAAACGCTGTACTTTTGGTAATAATGTTTTCTCCTTGCTTTCTTTTCTTCCGCGATGTTCAGTACGACGAGTTGTCGCCTTGCGTGATTTTCTTTGCGATGTTTTCGTCCGCGATATTTTTTCCGCCATGCTTTCACCTGTGATCGTTATTTCCCCACAGAATCAGCGAATTTTTGTAGTTTACAGCTGTGCGTTGTAAATGCGAGCTCTTCTCCAAAGCATTTATACAACAGTAAATGATCCTCGAATTTGCGCAAGAACTAAAATGAATTAAACTGTGAGCAAAATTAGAACTTTTCTAACTTGGCGATTTCTTAGTATACAACATCAGACTCTAGTCAGAGGAACTAGTACTTATGTTTCCACAATGTACTAATATTGATGAACTATTTAACAGTTGTCTTCTAAAAATGTTTTTTCGGGTATACCTCTGTTATCTTGCATACTGTTCTTAAGCTTTAGGATCCTCATCTGCATTAAAATAGCTAAGAATCTCGTACAGAAAACATGCGATGAAAAGCGGCAAAATATTCTATGCAAAAAATCTTTTTACAGCTACCTATCATCAATCTTTTCTCTCTAAGATAATATAAATGGACGCAATCTGTAAGGAAAAAATGCGTTAAATGTTTAGGATTGAATTTAAAGACTTGCCGTAGCAAATAATATTAGAACAATAGAATATAACATTTGGAGGCTACTTTACTCGAAATTCAAACTACTTTTTTCTATTAAATTGCAGGGTATTTCACGTGGAACCTCTTTCACGTGGTGTCGGGGTACAAACTGTTTGACGTCTAGCTAACAGTTGAAAGATCTATAGTTCGAATTCTGGGAAGGACACGATTGGTTTATCATGTTCCTTGGCTCTAGCAATTTTAATAAGACTCGATTATGGCACCCGAATTTAAATATGGTAAAATTTTCCACATCGTTGCTTTTAGTTGACTAGGTTTGTACCTTTTCCCATTCTCTCTCTAAGTGGAAAAGAATGCTAGGAATTACTTCATTTCCTTGTGCCTACCCTCGTGATATAGATGATTAGTGCATCCATCGAGCAAATAGAATCCATTATTCAAACTTCAGTTAAAATTTCACTTTTCTTGATTCAAAATCCTGACAGACGCTGTATATTAATAAAAAACGTTTTTTATTTATTAATTTTTCGGATCTTTGTTTTCTTGTTCCAGTTGTAATTTAATTGTAATATGCTTTGGATCTGCATTTAGAAAAGTCAGGTTTGCAGTTCATGGCAACGGAAAAAACAACTTTTAAGTGTGAAACAAGTTCACGAAGAAAGACAAAAATAAGGTTAGTTTCAGAGTACTTTACTGTCGCATTACAGGATAGCCAGAATGCAATATCAGGTGTCTGCATACATGCCACTATTGTGTTCTTATTCTGCGAGCTGATAGTTTAATGTACATTTCAATTGAGATAATTGATCTATTAGGATTAAGTTTTCCATATTTTTTCTTCCTAAATACATTTACCTTATTTTGTAGATTAATGAGTTGAAAGGGGAATGGGAAGCTTAAGTTTTTCTATAAATTTTAAACAAGTATCCCCAAATTTAGTTATCTTATTCAAAATAACATCATTTCATTCATTTTGTGTCTAATTACACTAAATTAAAAAAAATTATCTTTAAATAAGCAGTAGAAGAAATGTTACGTATTTAGAATGTTCTCGTATTCGTTTGTTAAAGACTTACGATATTGAGTTTTTAAATTAAGTTATTAGCTTTAGAATTTTGCGTAAAAAAGGTGATTATTACGAAAACTTTTTTCTAACTAGCAGCTTCAAACTACTTAGCAATAATAATTCAAGTAGATCATATTATTTACACAGCGTTTTTCTACTTCATAAAGCTGGATGTACTGCGCTAGTTTAAATCCTAAATTACACTAGGCGAATTGTAACAGAAACAGAGAAGTTTGCATACTTTGTGCCTATTTTGAAACACAAAGTGAACAGGAATATTAAAGCAGTAACTTAAAGAAACAGACAAAACAATTAGTCAGAAAATAGTATCTCATAGTAAAATGAGTTCGAGTAATTTTTGAAAGCACAAAGCAAGAAAGTTAGAAACTTAACGGATCCAGTTTTAGAACGTTTGATATTACTGATTCATTATATAGTTCTAGAATTCTGCTTCCAAAAATAGGTTGAGATTCAAAGCAGATTGCTACTTCCCTCATATATTCTTATCGTAAGTGACGGCTTTAAAGATCGCCATTCTATGACCTTAAGAGTGAATGGATAAGAACTGCAGACATAAAAAGTTAGTTGACCTTGAAAGCACAACATTTTTGGAAAAAATATTACGTGAAATTTTTCATCTAAAATTTTTAATCCTTTGCTAATAGAAATCCTTTGCTGATAAAATGCTATAGATAAATAAATAAAAATACGCAAACTGCAATGGTATTTGATATTGCAGTACTATTTTGAATTCCTGACAAGAAAACATTCCATTTCCGATTCCCTGAGTGATCAGTTCTAATAAAAGCACAAAATTTAAAAAGAAAAGAGAAAAGACCAGATGCGTGTATAATTTTAATTTGCATCCATTTATTGATCTATGAAAGAGGTTCTCAATCTTTCTTTTCCACCGTTCCCTTTACGAGGAAAAAAATTCCAACGACCTTTCTTCCATCATAGTTAATTTTGCCAAACATTAAAATATTGCTGCATATTATTTATACCTATTTTTTCTCCTGCCTTTTTTTTAAGAATCACAAAATAGAAATTAATTAAAACTCCCATCAACTGTAGTAAATAAGCACAAAACCAATAAGATATAAAAAAAAATAATGATGTAGCTGAGGATGGTAGAGTTTTAATAATTTGTTAACGTCGGATTCCAATTTCGTTAACATCAGTTGCAAATTTCCACGTTCAGTGATGTGCAGTATGTTCCTTTTCTTAGACAGTAAAGTAGCTACTGCATTCAACCCAAGCTTAGACAAATACGGTGAAGGAAAAGCACTTCAAAATTTCTGTACCCTTCCCCGCAATCTAGAGTAAACAGCTTGTACTGATTTTCGAAACTAGGACTCTTAAATTTCTGAATTTTACTTTTAGTTCTTCGTTAATGAGTTCTACATCTAAATTTGATGATTCTGCTGCATTTGTATTTGCAAAGGCTCTAAAACCCAACTCGGTAAAATATCTTGGAATCGCTCCGTAAAATCAGCATGAAGAACTTTGTTGTTGTTGTTGTTACTTATGCTTACTCGTCTGGCAGTAACATCAGCCCAAGCCCACGAAATTCCTCGTGGCAAGGAAAGCAAAATGTCGTCTGTCGTTGCCAACAGCCTGGAGCACCATACAGGTGACAGTGAGATTTAGCTTATTTCCACCTCCAATTTTGGAGGAAAGTACCCCGCGGGAACGGGTTCAAGGGTCTCCCTCGGTGCGACACGAGAGGACTTTCCGCTGGCTGCATTGAAGTGCCGCCATGCCGCACCGACACCATACATTTACAAAACATCCATGCTTTCTCCGTTATTCGAACCCGGGCTTTTCGGCACGGCAGTCAGCGACGATAACCACTATACCGGTTGGGAGGCTATGACGAACGTGTTGGCAGTAAATAAATAAGTCTACAGTTCTGCGGAGATTGCTGATGATGGGAGAAAGTGATTGAATACTCTGTCCAGATTTCTTTTGAACAGAAGAGGTTTTGATTAGCAACTAAGAATTTTTCATTTTAATTAAATTCAACTCATCCCCTTGTAACTGTAAATTGACTTCATTAAATATTTTAAAGAGGTCTGTCAAATAAGCGATGTCTTTTCTGGATTTAATCAGGTTTTCTCGCAGTTTTCCGTTTGTGTTTTCAAGGAAGTCCAGTACTGCGTCAAATAGATTTAAAAAAATTCTGAAAAATACCTTTTGAAAATCAACGAATTCCTGTGTGCAGCAGTAAGGGTTAGTAATCATCCCCATTTTCGTTACAATGTTGGCCAAATAATCGTCATGCGATGAATTGCTTCTAATCTTATTGTCTACTCTAATAACGTATGAAGTGAGATATGAAGCGTTCATTCAGATTTTTTTTCTAACAAATGCTGACAATGAATAACACTCGCAAATAATAGGTCGACCTTTTTTTATCCCTTTCTTTTATGAATCGAACGTATGATAAGAATAGTGCTGTGTTATTCGGCAGACTTTATTCATCGATTTGAGTGGAAAATTTACAAATCTTAGTAATCGCATAGTGATATTTCAGAGCTTTTAGCCATTTCATCTATCCTTTGCACCAAATTAATATTCCGAGGAATTATTTTGAAGGTGATTGACGACATCTTATCATGAAGAATAGTTTTCATTACTTCTTTGAGTATAAGCAAGATTAATTCTGCGTGAATTGTACATGTTTTTTCCCCTCTGGAAATTAACGATGAAATAGTATTATATGAGGCTCGTAGTTCATCATCTTGTTTAGCAAATGACGCAAAATGTTTTGATGTAGTAATATATTTCTTTTGCAGTACTCGAAAATTTGATAAATCTTTGTTCTATCTATCACCATGCATTTTATTCAAATATTCGAGCAGCCTAGAAGATTTCATGGCTTCGTTTGAAGAAAACTTTTGACGAATTAAACACATAGGTAATTATTGGTTTCAAAGAGTGTGAATAAATCCATATTTCAAATACTCAGGAGTGCACTGCCGGCATTTCTTCTTATCTTCAGAAGTTCTGAAATATAAAATTTGCCACAGTTTAAATAAATTAACTTTTCGGCAGATTTATAGATAGTTATAAAAATAATGGTTAAAATGACTTTTGTTCCTTTCACTCATGAATATACACTATTGGCGGGGCACACAAAAATAATAACACGTTTTCACCGATACCGGTATTATACATGCAGCACGATAATGCAGCTGAATTATCGTGCGATTTTAAGCTGTGGTGAGATGCCGCCACAATGGACACGTGACATGAATTATTCTGGCGTGGAGTCTTCTGTAGGAACGGATGCAATGAGCGAGAAAGGAAAGCGGGATAGACCGCTCGTGACTTGCTTCAAGGCTCTATGGAAGAAATGTTCCGAATCCTCTTCCGTCTAACTGTGTGTCGTGTAAGAAGTATCGGTATCGGTATCGGTAACGTTATGCCGCGATATTGCGAACTTCGCAATTTGGCCGCCTCAGTAAGAGTGTTGCCCTAAACGTAATTCACGTAAAAATTCCTGAAGTGAGATTCCTAGAACAGAAAATTTAACAAATGTGGAAGATAAAAGAACATTTTCTGTTAGGCGTGAGAGATCAAGCCAGAGCCTAAAAGACTGGAACATGAGATTAACGTCATAGTAGAGATAAAAGTGGATACACAAAATACAAACAAAAAATTCAAATAGAGAAAGAAAAATAACTATATGCAATATATACAAATACAGAAGAGCAAATACAGTAGAATTTACGTTGGAAATTTTTAATCTCTGATGCTGTTCGTTAGGCATGAAGAGCTGACGTGAGGTGGTCGCATGTTCCAGTGAGCCAATCCAGATATTTTCAGAAGTTAGTTCATTGCTGTACCCGCGCAAAATTGAAATTCTTCGTGGCTGCCTGAACGGCGAACTTAAGACATTCCTTCTACCCCTACCTTCTACAGATTTGATTTAATGCACTCATCAACTTGTATGGCTTTGCTTGTTTGAGATGACGGTGAACTTGCTCTGCAGTAAAGTCATTACAAGCTTCGCATTTATTGAGAACCATGCTTCATTCCGCGAAAAGGGTCTTTGCTTAAAGGTGCAAAGACTTGTCACCCACAATACTAAACCGAATTAGGTACACCTAATGCTAATTTAAATTGTTTTAATCCTTCTTTACACGATAACAATAAGATAAAAGTTTTAGATAGCTAGATAAAATGTTTATTTATAAAAACGGAGGTGTTTTCAAAATATTTTATTATATTGTTGCGTGCGTATAAGTTCGTTACGGATTGAATGCACAAGTCGTTAAAAAGTTAATAAAATTTATTCTTTTCACAAGAAATAAAAACAAAATGCTGCAATATTTCCTCAGAGATATTCAAACAATATCACAATATCTGAAACGTTAAACAGAACTCAATTCAAAACAGAGAAACTAATTTTATCTCACAGCGAATTCGCTACAATCAATAACAGCATTAAGTAAACAATACAGTTCGCTTAAAACAACAACTGAGCTGGGGCGTTTCAATTCGCCTTTGATAAGCTTTTTAATTATTCACGAGAACATTCTGGTAAAATCCATTTTCTCGATTTTTCTGGATGGCAACAACAACTACGAGGTATTTATTTATTAAATATTAAATGCATGCTCTCTTGTATTTTTACTTTTCCGACGTAGCTTTCTCTTCAAATTCGTCTGCGATGCACGGGAAAATAAAAAGATTTTAATTACAATTCTAAATAAATAGCTAAATAAATACAAAATTCGTAACAATATGAATTTCCTAAAGAGGTAGGTAGGTACACTACCGTCACTTCTCTTTACAATCTTAACGCCCCCCCCCATTTGCCTTTCGACCCGTTACCGCCCCAAAGAAGGCTTCAGCTCCTACTTCAGGCGGTATCTTCCTCGTTGAGAAGCTATAATCTATGAGTTCCTTTCTTTTATATTTTATTTATCAGTTATGATTAGCAACATACCGGTTTTAATTAGTATTTATTTACACTTTTTCAACAGTTATGCAAGAACATGTAAGTTTTTTTTCCAATGCAAACTTCAGAAACTAGGAAAATTTTTAAATTCTAAAAATGTGGACAAAAATCAAAGAAGTTCTAAAAATGATCACAGGAAGATGCTTAATAATGCAACTGTGCCTTCTCAAAGTATATACGTTTCTTGAAACAATCAATACCACAATCACAAATCAAATTATAGAACAGATGAAGTACAGACAAAACAGGATTATATTTTACAACGGCTACACATAAATGGCTATATACATTACATCGGATACACTGAATACGAGAACCAGTTTGAGAATTGTGAAAAATCTGCTGTTTGCATATGAAACGTAAATCAAGCGTAGAAACAATTTGCTTTCATGTCAACATGTGTGAGTTAATAATAAACAGTCACTAACCTAAATAAAACACAAACAGTTTGATAACCTCACTTCAGAGTTAGATCGCAAATTTGCAGAAACATTGAGAAAGTGGTTTCCATAAAACAATAAAACTGTTTGTATCGTTTAGAATATTAAAAATTTTATCCATATGTATGGCAATATACAATACAAAAAATTACAAATGATTCTGCTCATTTAGAAGTGCTCAATGTTCAGAAACTGAGTAGCGAAATTTATGCAAATTAACTCTTAAAAGCATCTAAATATAAGTATATTTGTTGAGGCAACACAGCTTAGTGTCTTTTTGATTTTTTGAAAGCACAGAATTGGTTGTACTTTTAAATTTTGAAGACTATCAAAACTTCAAGGATGGTAGACCACCCTCATCGAAACACGAAAACATTTGCATGTTAAGTTAATTATAATAAATTATGGATATGGTTAGAACCCCAAATCGTATAATTTTTTTCAAATTCAACCATCTCGACTTATATCGAGACATAAAATGGTTCTTGTGGGGTTAGTTGTTGAAAAACTACTCGAAGTTTACCTGGCTTAAGACTAATGTTTTAATAATGGAATTTTTAAATGATGTTTGGAGCAAATATTACACAAAATAAACATAAAAAAAAAGTATGCACTAGTCAATTACGCCGTTAAGGAATGAAAGGATGGGGCAAAGAGAGCATCTTCTAACACTTGTATTTCTTCAGTGTGCCCTAAAACCGTTATTTAAGATTTTTCTTTCATCAAAGAACATAATAATCTCATATAAAAAAACATTATAGTAAGTTTATTTAACCATTTGCTTCAAAAAATTGCTTCCTCAATAAATTTCGTTTGATATTTTAAGGGGGATGGGAGGTGGCAAGTTAAAACTCAGTGATTAATATTTGAAACCAGATTCAAGCAGCGTGAAGTACTTTCTGCAAACTTCTAAACAGGATCTTCGTTCATCGTTTTATACCATTATAGTATGTATTTCCAATTAACGGGTTTCTTAACCAATGAGAAAAAGTCCAGCTGTTCGGTCACCTCTTTAGGAGGATCTTCCTAAGCGGAAAAGAAAGTTCCCAAAATGGAAGTTTAGACTTGTCTTCCCTGCTGTTTTTGTTTAGTCGTTAAAAGCCGAAAAGTTGAAGAGAGAATAATGCTTAGAATATTGCTAACGAAAAGACGCGATCGCGCCGCGCCTTTGTGGAAAAAATCTCTGTGAAAAACTCTAAACTGTGACTGTGAGATTGTTCCTGAGATGTTTTAACATAAAATTTACACTGCGTAAACTCTGTTTTCCCCCTGGCTTCAGGTATGTTATGTGTTAAATATTATACATTTCTCTTGATAAAAATCTTTGTAATTCTCCTTTAATATGCTTTGCATTATACAGATATTAGGTATTTTGAAGTTGGAAACGTGAAAAATGTGCAATGCCTCGAACCGCGGACCTCTCGAATACGCCCGTGTGTGCTGGCCATTACACCACGAAGGCATGCTACGAAGGCAAGAAGAATACCTAATAGCATAATCAGTGATTGCTTAATTCATTGCAATTTATCATCTTGCGTTTTTCTTGCTGTTGCAGTCTTGGTGAGTAACAATGTCAAATCTAATTTGATTTAATGCAATTCTTATTGCCTAAGCGTATTGATGATATGCACTGAAATTCCTTTAAGATAACTATTCAGCTAATCATTATCAAAAATCGAGAGTTTCTAACATTAACAAAAAATTTTTTAAATGAATATTTTACGATTTTTATAATTATCATTTTATATATTGTCAAACTAAGCCAGAAGGGTTAAAATATTATTGTTCAAAATTTGTATTAGGAAGTCCTCCACGGAGGTATCCCTCCCTATTAGGCAGGATTCGCCATCGGTCGTATTTTCTGAATGAACTTTCATATTCGCAGCACATTTTATGATATGCTAGATGACTATATAACGTCCATCAGATTCTATTGTTGAATCTGAAGCTACGTACTCTATGTATAATCTTGCAGATTTTAGGCATTAATCAGATAACAAATGTTACGATTTTACTTCAGTAACAGAATTTCGTAGTTGAAGTTAACAATATCGGAAGACTTTTCGACATTTAAATACAATTATTGATTAAAAATATGGAATTCCATACATTTATAACAATACAATTATTAACTACTGAAAATAAAAAGTGCCTGTTTTAGAAGACAAAAACATGAAATGACATCAAACGCGTTATTTTCTTTATTAAGTACTTATTACTATCACTATTAGCAGTTACTATTACCATTCATTTTTTAGTATTACTGCGATACAGTTTTTGTGTACTATAATTGGATGCAGACTGACTTTAAATAAGCTAAACACAAAGTAGCTTGTCAAATTTTCAATATCAGTATTATCCGTGCTATTAAATTTTTTTTCTTAATAGGTAGGAGAGAAAAATCCATTATAAATTTAGAGACGGAACTCTTTATCTTAAATAATTGTTTTTATAGTGAAGATATCATTCTTTGGTTACTAGAAGATGCAAGTTTAACTTCAAGCAAAAAACTGTTGAATATGTTGAATAAACATGCTCTCATTTGTTTACATTTTCGAACTAGAAAAGTTTAATTCGTGTGAAAATTGTCTAAAGTAATCAAGTAACTGATTAAAATTTCAGGAATGAACTATGTAAAGTGATATAATTAATAGAATGTATAAATATGTATATATATATAATTTAAATTTTTAAAAATAGTATTTAATTAAAATTTCAATGAAAATTTGAAACTAATTTATTCATAATTTCGTCTGACAGCTTTCATCTGTTGCACTCATAATGTGAAACAACCCAAATGACCACAACTTATTTATTTACAAAACACAGCGTTAAAAGAATATTTGTCGATGCAAAGGAGATTTTTGAAGCACCGGTGGCATTGACAAAACCTGTACTGATAAATCCTTCTAATCCTTTTATGATTCTCCAATGGTCCAGATACTTTGCATGCCTTCAAGCAAACGCGAGCATTTTGAAATGTTTTGACTGAATTGCAAGTAATTTGGAGGCTATCGGAAATTTTGGAGATACAAATCCTATTAGTGCATTTAAATCGAACAGCCGATATTAACGTCTTCTAGAACATCATTTAACAAATGTTTTATGGTCTTACTTTCCTTTATGCATAAAATATTTTTATTCCTGTCTTATTAATGCGCGAAGCTTAACTCAAGCACAGCAGTTGTGGCACAGCAGAAACAGAAATTAGTTTATTTATTAGCTCAATAAAATTAACTAGATATAAATAAACTAAATTCCTGTCATTATAATTTATATATACACATATATATATATATCGTTCGGACTTTCCGAGATGAGCATCACGAATTTTAGGAGAATTTTTCTCTTTTGGCGAGTACTTGATTTTCCACAAACATCAAATAAATCCGAGAATTTATACGTTTTATTCTCATTTTTTAATTTTTTATTATAATTGCTTCATTTTTTTCATGTAAAAAAATTTGATGTGTACACCAGATGACTTCCTTGCACGGAATATTAAATTATAGGCATTTTGCATTTCATTTAAACTTATTGGATTGAATTAAATCTACTTCGTCGATAGTGCATAAGCCACATAAATGTACTCTTTAAAATTTACTATATTTGTGTACCATAGGAACAATATGGAGTAGGTTCATTTAACAGCGTTACATCTCATTGATTTTATAACTCAGAATGCACCAAAAATTATGTATATCATCTGAAGAATTATCTAAATTTTGCCACATGTTCTATTCAAATTCTATGATAAATCTAAAACGATGTATTAAAAAAAAAGAAAAAGAAAAAAAGAAACAGTTTTTCACAGACGGATTCAGTATTTCGCATTAAATTAATTCAGTTCTTACTTCGCAACAAAGCAAAAATACATAAAAACTCAAAATACTTATATTAAAAATTACAAAGTAAATCTTAAACGCTTGTTTCCTCGAACAGATTCCAGAATGGATTAAGCATGCTTTTAATTCGCAATAATAAAAGAAGGCGTTACCTTTGTTGTTGCGAAGCTTAGTTAAAATCATAATTGAATCATTTTTAAAGCAAAAAATGCACAGTTTACCAGTATATAAGAATAAAAAACTAAGCTCACGGAGCCGAGTAACAGAGAGGATATATATATGCATATATTTATATACTTTTGGTGCGGCCAATTGCAACCAAACTAGGAGGTGCACATCTACATGTTGTAGCAAACCTATATACAAAATTTCAACGTTCTGAGGCTACTCGTTTTTGAAAAAAGTAAAAAGGCAAGTCTTTTCCTTCATAGTTTATACGAAAAATACAGCAAAGTTATTCTAAACCAAAATCCAAATCTACACCAATCTAACATTCAGACCTCTCTATCCACTCTACCACGCAGAGCGACAGTGGTATTTTATTAGCAACAATATCTGGAAGTGTACTGATTTCAAAAGTAATTAACATTTTCACTTCCTTGTACGAAGTAAAAAGGAAGTATTGTAATCGCGAAAAATTTCGGATACCATATTTCAACGAAAATATCTATTTTGACCGTTATCGAATGCAATTTAACGATGTTTTTGAGTGACATCCGTACGTAAGGACAGAATAAAGGACTCTTTTTCCGCAAATAATTATAAAACTGATTTCAAATTGGATTCTGAAGGGATTTTTTCTTGGCGCCTGGACGTACGTACATATGTATGTATGTATCTCACATAACTCAAAAACGAGTAGCATCAGATCATTGAAATTTTGTATACAGGGCTACTATAACATGTGGATGTGCACTCTGCATTTTGATTGCAATCGGTTCCACCAAAATTATATAAATATATGTATATATACACAGTCCAGTCACATTAATGTGACCACCACGTGCTTTCCATGTCAGAGTTAAATAACCAATCACAGAAGGCAGGTGGCAGCACAGTGCAGTTGAGCGTATATAAAGGGTGTGTGAGGGCTTCGGAAAACATTTCAATCGTTGGCGTAATGCAGAAACGAAGCGATTTATCCGACTTACAAAAGGGCATGATCATTGGCTTTCGGGCCAAGGGTGGAAGCATTTCCGAAACGGCTGAGTTTGTGAACTGTTCGCGTGCCGCCGTGGTAAAAGTGTACCGTGCATGGCAAAATGGGACTGTCCAAAATCAGCGACGTGGCAAATGTGGTGCACCACGGGCCATAGATGACAGAGGCGAACGACGGTTGCGGAGATGCGTTCGGGCAGATAGACGGGCTACCGTTGAGCAACTGACCACCAAAATGAACCAAGGGGCTACCAAAAGTGTCTCCCAAAGTACTATTCAGCGAACATTGCTGCGTCTGGGCCTCCGAAGCAGACGCCTGGTTCGTGCACCTATGCTGACTGCTGTTCATCGACGGCGAAGGCTAGAATTTGCACGCCAGTACAGCAGCTGGACGTCCACTGAGTGGCGACAGGTTGCGTTTTCGGATGAATCGCGTTTTATGCTCCATCGGACAGATGGACGTTGGCGTATAAGGCGTGAAACCTCTGAAAGGAACCACCCTGCAACCATTGCCGGAACGGTCCAAGCTGGAGGCGGGAGCATTATGGTCTGGGGAATGTTTTCCTGGCATTCTCTAGGTTCACTGATCATTGTGGAAGGCACAATGGATCAATACAAGTACGCATCTGTCCTTGCGGACCATGTTCACCCCTACATGCGCATTGTTTTTCCTCAGGATGATGGCATCTTCCAGCAGGACAATGCGAGGTGCCATACAGCTGCCAGTGTACGTGCGTGGTTCGAAGAGCACCAGGATGAGTTTACCGTCCTCCCCTGGCCAGCAAACTCACCTGACTTAAACCCAATCGAGCATCTGTTGGACCATCTCGATCGAGTTGTTCGCGCCATGGATCCTCAACCGCGTAATCTAGCGCAGCTGGCCACTGCATTAGAGTCGGCATGGCTCAACATCCCAGAGAACACCTTCAGGGACCTATGTGACTCTCTTCCTGCACGTCTCGCAGCAGTCCGCTCTGCGAAAGGTGGTTATTCTGGCTTTTGACAGATGGTCACATTAATGTGACTGGACTGTGTATATCCACTCTTTTACTCGTCTCAGTGAGCTCAGTTTCTTTATTCTTATAAGTTTGTAAATTGTGCATTTTTTGCTTTAAAAATCATTGAATTATGTTGTTCTTACCTTTCGGTTAAGATTTTTATGCTTTTAGTTAACCTGCATGCAATAATTGTTCAATTATCAACAATTTAAACGTTTTTTAAGTGCGGTAAGCCCAATTGTTGGTTACGATAGCGGCCATATTTGTTTACATTTGAAGCTTAGCAGAATAATGGATTTGTTGCCAATTTAAAGAAACTAAGCTTCGCAACAGCAAAGTAACGTCTTCTTTTATTACTGCGAGTTAAATTATGCTTGATTCATTCTGGAATTATCATTTAAGTTATTAGCTGGTTTTTGCGCACAAATTATAATTTTAATTGTAAAAATTATTTTTTTAATTGTTTTAACTGTACTTGGTGTTTTATGTTTTTCTACATCTTTCAATTTTTAGTGAAAATATTTTTAATTTTTATGTATTTTTGCCTTACCGCGAAGTGAGGACTGAATTAATTAGTACAGTATGCGTGTTAGGCAAGCGGCGCTGAATCGTCTGTGAAAAGTTGTTTCTTTTTTTATTTGTTTAATTTCTTTTATATATCGCTTTAGATTTATTATAGTATTTGAATAGAACTTGGGGCTTCTTAAGGTGCTATAATTTTTGCTCACTCTGAGTTATAAAATGAATGAGATGTAACGCTATTAAGTGAACCTAGCGCCGAAGTGTGGCTGTAGTAAATAAATATAGTGAACTTTAAAGAATGCATTTATTCTATTGTCGTTTACGGGCTATCCACGAAGTAGATTTATTTCAAAATCCGTTAACTGTTAGTTCAATATGTTTAAAGGAAATGCAGGAAAATTGCGTATAATTTAATATTCCGCACAAGGAAGTCATGTGATGTGCACATCAGATTTTTCATTTTCATAGGACGGGAGGAACACCTATATAATTCAAAGCTTAAAACGCGAGTAAAAGTAATTTCCGAAGCAAGTGTATATTACAAGATATACTAGTATATGTAATATTATATTTCACGCATCATGTAAACATTCTAAACCATTTCGACAAGTATATCTATCTATAAATCTATATATTATATATAGATAGCTTATACAGATACATATATATATATATAACTTAAAAAACAGAGGACATTTTCTTAAAAGATTATAAGAACAAAGTTTAGAAACGAACAGACGAAATGTGCAAATGCTGAAAGTTCGCAAAAAATGAAAAATGTTTTTAAGAAAAAGGTGAAAGTGGAGTTTAGATGCATGTTTATAGTTTCTTTCCTGTGAACGTCCTCACTATTAGGCATCTCGAATAAAGTCGCCCCCTAAGGTATTATTTGGCAATACTGAAAGCATTGCAAGGAAAATAAAAATAAAAAATAAATATTGATCTCCTCAATTTATCGCTTCAAACAGAACTTATCAAGGTAAAAGTGTTTTGAAGCCCAAAAACCAAGTTCAACAATATATATATAGATATAAAACGTTGTGAAATGCATGGTATTAAAATTTCTAAGTAAAAAAAAATTAGCAATATTATTGATCAGAAATGTCAAAAACCGTTAATCATTACTTCTATACTGAAGGAAGATTCCAAACGAATACGCGAAAAGGTACACACTATTTCTAATATTTCCAAGTTAAATCGTTGTTAATAAGATAAAAACTGCCTACTCAGAAATCAATTGCAAAATCTTTAAATACATCTCTAGCAGCAATAAATAAAATAATAAACCACGATTTATAACCCCAGAAAGTCTAAAAAACGTAATGTTCGCGAACTATTGCCGAGGCATGGGGCTTAGCGTAGACGAATTGTAGAGCCCTGTATAAAAACTATTCAGCAAGAAATAAATGGAAATGCATTGTGAACCTTGACGAAACATGGGTTTACTTAAATGACAGCAACAGAAAAGGGTCTATTTATTATCGCAAATAAGGAGAAAAATGCACAAACCTGGTTCCGTCAATGCAAAGAAAGTTTCAATAAGGGGTTTATGATTGTCGTGGGATTCTCTTACACTGGAAAATTAAAAATAAGAAACGTGTTGGAAAGTGTTAAAATCAACTCAACGTACTGTCAAGAAAAAGATTTACGTCCGATATTTACAGAAGAAATTCCACTTCTTTATTCTAATGATTTTCAAAGAGCGAAGCTTCGTCAAGACAAAGCATTAAGTCATACTTCGAAAAGTACCACTGTATTCCTTGAAAAATGAAGACTCATGCAGGTATTGCATATATACCTTTTCAACATATTCTTGAGAAGGCCTCTGACATTTCAACTATGGACTATTATAAATTTAGTCTCTAGAAAAGCGCAAACCACCACGACTGATGGACTCCGAAAAGTAGTGGAAGAGGAATGGAAATCAGTATCCTTGGAAATTTTGCGAGAAACGCCCTTCTATAATGGAAATCACGATGCAGACCTAAGAGTCCAGATAAAAAGGGTATCAGATCGAACATTTAAAAAAGCACTTATATTTTTAAATATTTATTAAATGGAACCGAAGTCGTACTTTTTATGTGTAAATACCCTCTGTAATCTATTAATTTTCCGTGGAGTACATTTTTACATCTTGGAGTTAGATATTCTCCTTTCCAATTAATCTTTTGAAATTTTGTACCGGTGATTACAATTTCTACGGCACAGTATAGGTTAGATCAGTTGGAATGTAGTTGCATATTAAGATCATAAATTTCTTGCTATTAGTATTGTTACGAAATGTCCAGCTGCGGTAAGATACCTTCCCCGCAAAGCGGGTTTATGGTTGCCAGAAAATGGCAAGGGAAGGCGGGATTGCAATTTGGTGCGAAATCGTCCATTTGGCGACAAAATAGGCGATATGTCATAGATGGATGGAGAAGCTTCTAGAACGAATTCTTACCGGTTTGGCCCAGAATTTTCTCAAAGGTAGGCCAAAAGCTATGTAAACCCTGCCTGTACGAGGAGCAGCAGTGTATCGAGTTGATCGTAGGTCTAGTGCCTCTTCAGCGGATCGTGAAGTGCATCGAGAGCGCTCATCGTTGAGGCTATCGAGTCTAGTGCCGAGTTGGTCGTCGAGTATATCGCGAGTTGGTGCATCGAGAGTGCGCATCGTTCAGGCTGTCGAGTGCATCGCGAGTTGTAGCGTGGAGAGTCTCGAGAGATACCTTGAGTTCTGAAAACGATCGAACCAAGTCGGGAGCTGTACTCTAGTGCTTTGCCATGAGCTGTGTTCACCGTTATAGCCTGAAGACTGTGTTGCTGATTGTTTCAGCGTGTTTGTCGTAGTTTTTCGACCACTGTAAACGTGTTTTTGGAGCTGTCCTGAGTAATACTGTCAAATAAATTGTGTTTTCTTTCTTCATCAAGTGTTGCCATCAACCACTCCAAATTCACGAACCCGTAAAAACGAAAAAGTATTACAAACTATGATATTGTAAAGTGAAGTTTTCTGCATAGACAACCGGCATAATTCACGCAATCATTATGGCAAATGGAAACTTTTCACCTTTTCTTGAAACAATAATTCTGCAATACATAGCAGCAAAAATATACAGGCTGATTAATAAATATCTTTCAGAAATATAAGGCAGGTAGAAGGGATTGAAATCACAGATTTTTAACGGAATGTGTGGGCTGATATGGTGCTTTGAAGCTTTAGAGTAGAGATGTGCTATTCCCTTACGAACTGATTCAAACAACCGATTTCCTTTGGAGAGCGAGAGAACGATGATTCCTCAAAAAAGATCTATAGCTCTTTTAGAGTTTATCGACAGAAAGATCTTGTTGGAAGTCTATCAGGAAAGTTCGATTACCGTTTTAAGGTAGAAATGAATGTTTATTCTCCCATGTTAAAACTGAGTTTAGTTTTTATCATTTTCTAAATTTAAAAAAAAATTTTATTCTAAAATTTTGTTAGTTCGGTGGATTTCTTTTTCCAGAGGCACATTCAGAACATAGTTTCAGAAGTCCTACTAAGAACGTCAGATTTCAGAGATTCTGAGAAATTCAGAGATTCTGAGTAGTAAGTAAAATTCTAGAGTTTCTTTTTTCCACATTGGAAAAATGGGAAATGCAGAAATTTTGTCTTGAATTCCTGGATGTAGATGAAAAATTTACTCATTAATTCCTTTTAAATAGACCCTGCATGTATCATCGAATAAAATACGAAATATTTATAAATACAATTCAGAGGACAAACATGGACTTTGTTACTAGAAATCTGACGTTTGTTATTTTGTTATGATCTTAAAATTCCCCTATTCCAACCAAAATTTGTTTTCCATTCTTAGATGATTCCTTTTTCTCCTTGCCTTCCTCTATTATATGTCAGAGTTTCTCATAATGGAAGTGAATTACGCATTGTTTTCACATTTTATAATGAAACTAAATTCAGCATACGTTCTTTTAACACTGTTTTTTTGTCTCTTCAAAATCACAGAATTCCAGAAGCGTTACAAAAACTCTTGAAATAAATCGAATCTTGACATCTAGAATATCTTTATCTCGTAACTCTCGGTATGTCGAAAAAAACTAGCTATCTGGAAACCTTACTCTGAAACATTTGCTTCTCGAATTTGCGATTCCTATGTCGACAATATACAAGCCATTAAATTTCTGTCCCTTTTCTTCACGAAAACATTGAGCAATGTTGCTTATAGTCTGAGGGATTGTCCGTTCGTGATCCAAGATTTTATGCCTCTGATGAGGGGATTCCTTGTTTGTTTCTCTATGTTCCGAAAGACAAGACATCTAAAATATGTTAAAAATGTATTGCATAGAGAATTTGCCTTTAGTGCTTTTGCCTTCAATACAACGGTGACAGGTACGAAGGGATAAGATCGCTGAACATTGGTAGTTCTATCTGGATTAAGTCCGGCGGAAAGGGCTGGCTGCAAGGAGTTTTCTCATGTGTAACTTGGACATATGCCACTCTCTCTTAAAACATTCTCTACGAAGGCATCCTACCCCTTCCTAGGCAGATAACACTCATGCACTCAGCTACGTTCAGATAATCGAAAATTATCATGGTGACCAAATGATGAAACTTCTGGTGTCTATTTTTACCTGAAAATCAAATTTCTTGCAAACATAAAAATCCTAATCCTTTTATTTCTTTGAAGTAGACACTTCGGTTGTAACACACAGGACTTTAAGAGATACCGAAATTTTTGCAGGTATAGAAATCCTATCAGGTAACGATTACGAAGTAGAATTACAGGGCGAATACAGAAGGTCTCTGAATTTGAAGCCCCTTTCGATATTCAAGCAAATAACTTTTAAAACTCGAAGTGCCATATTTGGAAATAGAATAAAACTCTATGTTTATTTTTGAATTATAACTTTAAACCAAATATAATAAAATTATATTATTTTTTTTTCTTTACACGGCAAACTATTGATGATGACACTGTAGAGATCTTCTTGATGGCTCCAACTGCTGTTATGTAGAAAATACAGGAATAGATCTTGAATGAAAAATATACATTAAATCTTAAATATTTCTTAATGATTTTTATTTAGAAAAACTCTTCTCACAGATAGTAATTACAGAGGTTATGTGGAAAGTTCGCTATAGTGTTACAATATTTGGAATCTATACATCTTGTCTTGCTTTGGGAGCATAAACTAGACCCAAACATCTAACAGATGTAGAGCTCCTTTCTATATCTGAAATTAACTACAGATACTTGAAAAGGTTTAAAACAAACTTTTAATTAAAACGGAGCTTCAATATAAAAGCACTTCTGTGCTTGACAAGATCAAACCACCACTTGTGGCGATGTAACTGAAAGAACAGTCAGTTCAAATTTGAAACATAGAGTAAGAGTCAAAGACTACACAATTTAATTTAAATCGAAGTTGGCTCAAAACTCTAACTGGCGTAACAGTTTAAATGTCGGCAGCAAATAACGCAAAGGCGAATACTTACGTTTTATCCGAGGTGGCAGAACTAATACAATGTCGCTTAGGGAGGCAGAAACTCGGTAATATTTTCTATGTTAACAAGTAATTCTTTCTTATTAATGTTGCCGCGATAATAATTTAGTTGATATTCATATTTTACATTCAAAAAATTTCGTATAAGAATATGTAACTGCTGTAGTCTCGTACTGATGACTATCAATACTGCATTCTAGGGTAAAATCTATTTTTCTTCAAAATTTATTCCGAATGGTTTGTCAGAATCTCGTTATTCCTCGCCTGCCTCGGCAATTTGTATGATTAATTCCTATATAGTAACTTTTCAGGAGGAAATTGCCGCTCTAAAAAAATGTGCTGCGAGGGAAGGACCGCCTCTACCGCCCCATTCTAGCTACGTCACTGTCTCTATTCTAATTACGGTTTCGTAAAAAATATATCCAGCTCAGAGAGATTTAACTAAAATACCATACTTTATTAATTTTGCTAAGATATGTTATATTAAACGTATATTTGTATCTTCTATCCCATAGTTCACTGAAAGACTTTACTTAAGCATTTATAAAATTTATATTTTTAGTTTAAAAACTTAAATTTAAAACCATTGGTAGATCTTGGATTTTTCCGAGCTGGGGCAAAAACTTCAAGCTGGCGACCTCGTCCAGCGACCGTCTTTTTCTCTAGCAAGATTTAATATTTTTAATAAATATAAGAGTAAGGCAAAGTTTGAGATAAAGCGTAAAACCCGCTTTATATTAAGAACTTCTTTATGTGCCATTTTCTGTTATAAAGGAAAAATACATACCAGAAGTTTGAAAATTAAAAGCCCACGCTACCTCTCCTAGGGAAGTAACTTCTGCAGTGAGAGTACCTCGGATTCAGACACGAGGTTCCTCTAATCCTTTACTCCTCGGCACCATTCGTTTTGCCATTCTAATGGGATCAGCTACCCCCTAAGCTTCTTACTATTCCGCATTCATCGCATACAGGTTAGATTAGGTTATCTGAAAATGGAGAAGCAATAAGTCTATCTGTCTAAAGAGCTGTCTTCACGGAGATCTTTCTAAGGGAAACTGGCTCGTATTCACGTTACACATGATGCAAACCATAAAAATCAATCATGTAGCGAGCCTGTTCTTCTGGGTTTGAACCCAAGCCAGGTCGAACTGTCAGTTATATAGTGGTCTTAACCACTCAGTCACTAGTGGAAGCCACTGCATACAGAATATGGTCTGTTGCTGAAAAAAAAAAAGTTACTTCGCACTGCCTATCTTGCTCTTCATACTGTCTGTTTCATTAGTAATGTTTAGTTCCTGCTTATCCTCTAACGCTATTAAAATATTGCGGAATTAGTAATGAAAATTAAAATCTTACTGTGGAAGCCTTTTGTTCTGCAAATAAGTCTATGTATCATCATAATTACTTTGGTGTGCAGTTCGATTTTCGATCTGGAGACTTGATAAACGTTCCTGGCTCATCAATAATTGCAGATAGTTCTTAATAAGTTCTAATATGCTAAGAACTTGTATATGTGGTTGGAAGCGTAGCGTAAATTCGCCATAGGTATAGATCTGTTTCGAGAGATAAAAAAAAACGATAGCCTTTTGTATGTCGCTGAATAAAAATGGGGTTTGGTCTTTAAAAACGACTATATTTAGGTGTCACTCATATTTTCGTGCATGATCTTCTGCGTTCTTTTGCAGTTCTTCAGTCAACATATTTAATATTTCATAGCCATTGAGAAATGGAAAATTTGAATTTACAGTAGCGCTGTTAATCCTCGTTTTAATTTCTGATAAGAATGCAAATACAATCTTTATTGCCTTCGAAATTAGCCGAACAGGTTGGGAAGTGTCCGTGATTGGTCCTCGCACAATTCATCAAAATGTTTTTTGCGGATTCGTTTATTTGTCAGAAGAGTTTCAACTTCAGTTTTTTTTCGGGTAATGATTTAGCCTCTTCTATCCTATATCCTACTAGATTTTCTGTCATTTTTTGCAAAGTTTTGGTCAGGCCTTCTATTAGTCTGACGGACCGTGTGGGAATAATATCTTCCTTTTGAATTTCAATATTTACTCGATTGATTTTTCGCAGAAGTTAATATTACACAAATAGTCAGGTTGATAACAAATTCAAAATTATTCACAGCGTGTAGCAGATTTTCTGTCTCGCACTTTGATTCTGCATTAAGAGAAATGTCTTTAATTTCTTGCAAGGACTTTACTGCCTCCGGTAAATTAATCAGAAAGGCTTTCACAGTCATATATTTCCATCTCGTCTGATTGCTTCCATTTAGATGCACATTTTTCATAATACCCTATCAAACGTGGATCCGACAAAAAAGCAACATGCTTTCCGGATAATTCTAAATAGGTTAACGGCTTCCGGTGCACGATGAGGCAAAATGTACACTGACAAAGCTAAAGGAGTGAGCCAAACATGGCCCAAATACGGCCAACTCATTCCTTTCTGTAATCCTGGCTTGCATTCTTTCGTAAGTACCGGCCATTATTAGGCCAATATCGTAAGACAGACCACAGCATTCTCCAATATCCAAACCATGAAATATCAATTTTTCTACAATCCTTTAAGAAATATAGTCTTCTGTTTTTCTACCAACTTCTATGAAATCAATAAGGCTTTCCTTTATTTCACGCACATCACTACCGCATTTTTTTTATATTCATTCACCTGGCTCATTTGTTCTGTATGCGACATATCCGGAGTGCAGTCGAACATTATTGTATAGTATTTGGCTTCTTTGATACCGTTTAAAATGTTATTTTGAACTCTTTCCGCCATTATGTAAATAATTTCCTTTTCAGTTGTCTTTGATAAATATGATTGTCTCTTTTTAGGTGCTCTAACTCGTACTTGAGAGTTGAGTAATGTCTGGAAATCAGAGACAGAAAATCAGAATCTGAAAATATTAATATTTTCTAGAATCTCAGCATCATTGGCAAGATCTGATAGTGCCGACTACCTGAAGCAGACATATTTCAGAAAAACAAAAATAAAAAGGGGGGCAAACAAAAGAAACCGCAACACTAAAAAGAACATAAAAATAATAACCGTTTCGGCAAAAGTAAAGGCAAAACCTAAGCTGCCGACTGCCTGCAAAGAAACTAAATGTCTTGCTTCATTTCTTGGAAACATACAGTCCAAGTTGACGGTCTGTTGCATATGCTCGACGTACATTAATGTGAATTATTTCATTGGTCTAGGATGGTCCAAAGTTAATTTTTATTATGTGCTGTCTTAGAAAATAATTATTTCCATTTTCCAAGAGGCGCTGCTACAGAGACGAGGCGCCTCGAAGCCTATCGTTCTACTTCTCATTTGAATACCCCCTGCCAGCTTCCCTCCACTGCCTCAATGACGCCTGGAGTTCCTCTACTGTCCTTTCCCTGAATTTTATCTCTGCAGTCGAAATCTGCTGTACTTAACTCTTTTTGTTCCCTTAGAATGGTTCTTAGTATTTAATTAGGGTTTTAAACCTGGCCTTAAACCTACTAACGTTATAGCAAGATTAAGTAATATTCCAGATGCGATCGAGCACTACACTTGAATTTCCCGCCTACAGACGTTGCCGCGTGAAGCAAGGACCCCGGCTTACTCCTGTCTCCTTATTCCGGAATTGATTAAAACCATAGATTACATTTCACATTTTTTGTTAATGCATGTTCCACACTGTTAATTTTGTAGGCTTTCTCAATCTAAAATTAATTAGAAATTAAATTTTAAATATATGGACAATTTTTATCTGGGGAATTTTTTTATTCTTTCTGCGAGATTCGAGATGTGTCGAAACACGCTAGTATATGTTTTTATGAATGGAAAAGTTAGGCATCTGTAACCCTTTATCCCCGTGAAATGTTCGAAAAGTTCACTCGATTCGGCCCTGTGAAATAGCTTACAAAAGACAGTAGACAATCTGCTGTTTTCATCACAAGATTGCACAGTACGACAATTAAAATATCAGAAAAGGAAGCAAGTTTAGTTACAAAGTACGAAAGTAGATAATTGTAAGCTGGCGCCATCTATTTACCATAAATGTCAGTTTCTGAGAAACACATATTTTACTGTATTTAATTAAAAATTTGGTGTCATTACATAATAACAACGAGAAATTTTTTATTTAATTTAAAATACACCTCATTTATATTAAAAAATTAATAAAATTTTGCCTTTAATATCTAATTGCCTAACACTTTCAGCATGCTACATAAGTTTGTGGAAGTGATATTAATTTCTCAAAGCTTGATTTAAATCAGTAAAATGTCTTAAGAAATAAAGAAAAAATCAGAATTAATAGAATGAGATTTATTGCTTCATCTAACGCTGAATCAGAGGCGGCTTTAGAATTCTGTGCAAACGGAAGTCGGGAAGGGCCCCCCGAGTTCCATGTGGGCGCTAATATTTTTTAGAAAACGATCAACGTACCGTGTGTTTTATGATAAAGAGCCCCAAAACATTCATTTCAGGTTTCATCTCTCCACTTAATAAACCCTCTTGGTCCCAGTATAGTTAAAAATTAATTAAAAGATGCAAAATAATTCTAAATTGCAGATTACAGTTTCTTGATAAGGGGAGTCGAATTGAACATTCCAAATGCAAATTGTTCCTGTAACTAATAACCAAGGTCCGGATTTTGATAGCATACGCATTTTTTTATTTTTAGTATTTTCCTCTTTTAAAGCATTTTTAAAGTTTTTGAAGCTTTTTATAACATTTCAGAGCATTTTGAGACATATTCTAATAACTAAATTGAAAAGCAAAGTTTCCCTTGAAATAACACTGTCTGAACACCTATGAACTCATTTTTACTAGGTAAGCATGTTCCATCCGCAGAAAAATGATTATGTAATCTGTTAGTCCTATTTATGACGACAGGCTTCAATAGATACTATAAGTGACATTTCTAAGAATTTCTCTACATTGGCATTTCTTAGCTCATTAAAACTTTTGCGTATGTTTGGTTCCATAGGATTATATGCAAAAAGGAAAAAAGCTATTCCACAGGCGTATTCTTGGGATTTTACAATCAGAGCTGTGTGCAATATGCTTTTCTACTTCGATAAAATGTTATCTATTTAGTGATTTTTTACTTTGCTTCCTGCTTCGGTTTGGTTTATTAGATTACGGCAAAGCACTTGAGGGGTATCTAGCTAAGGGGAGGAATGTCTTCGTGGAGGATTTTCTAAGATAAATAGGTTTAGTATACACATTACAAGTAGGAAATGCCACGAAAACGCCCATGCAATTCGGGACTCAAATCTCAAACCGAACTACTAGCTTTCAGCCACTGCTGCTGGGTGGGCTAGTCCTGCTTCGATTCAAATTGCACAGATTGCTTTCTCCTATGACAAAATTTCTCCACGGACAAATGCTTGCTCCACAGACAAAAGACCAAGAACAAGGTTCAGTTTCAGGATCCTAATTTCAACTATTAAATCCTTACAAGAGCAAGATATAGACCTTCTCGATGCAATAAATTACATTGACAAATTAAGTTATGTTTTGAAAAAGACGGAAAGCGAAGTTTTAAATACTGTATTTGCTAAATTCAACAGAGTTTGGACTAAAATCTATGGCTCCTAATCTAGAAAATATCTCTCACCTGGACAGCAGACTAATTGGGAACTGAAGCAAAATTAGCGACATGTGATGCAGTTTTTTCACGTATGTTCCGGTAACTGCAGTAAAGTCGAAAGAAGTTTCTTGCGTCATAACTTTTATATTGACAACAGATCTTTCACTTTGGAAAAGAGCAAGAAGCACTTAATTATTCAGGGCGATGGTGATTTGTTTAGTTGAATTTGTTAAGGTTCAAAATTTGGAAGAAAAAATAAAATTCAAGTGACAATCATGTTTAATTGTTTGGGCTTCACTCGATTTGTCAGTTGTATCATTTTTAATATTATTATTTTCTATTACTTAAGGGCAATTGTTTTCCATTTTAAGTGCATTTTCCGGCAATTTTTAAGGGCATTTTCCGGCAATTTTTAAGGGCATTTTCAGTGAAATTTTAAGCTATCAAAATTCCGGCCCTGCCAATAATTATTTTATTTAACCATACAAGTTTGATCAATGATTTATTTATTTGCTGTGTAGGTTCAGGATCGACGCTAGGCTTTTCGCCTCCTGCGGCTTTAAATTTTGCCGCCCGGTGCTCGGCTAGATTCTACAATTTATTATTACACTCGGTCATTCTACAATTACATCCAGTGCGGCTGCAGTGATTGTACCGCCTCTGGCGCCAGTCCTCCTTCGGGATCTTTTGATTTCCTGTACAAATTTTATCAGTTGGAGGCAGAGCTTGTGACATCTTAGTTCTATATATAGCCAGCTATTTATAATCAAACTAATTCATATATATTATGCAGTAAATTACGCTTTAAGAAGCCCCCCCCCAATGAACAACTGATTAGAATCACTGAACATTAATGGTTTGACCCGTGTTCAAGCGCTAGTTTTCAATTGAGAATAATAATGATGTCATGTCCAAGTTCTATAAAATCGGATACAAAATCTTCCTTTCGAAAGACAAATGATCGTAATATGTCAGACAATTCACGTTCGGGTTTTTTCCCGGCTTTGTGGATTATTATATAAAGAAATAACCAGGCTCGTGAATCTGTCCCCCCCCAAGACTATTACAAAAAGAAGCAAGTGGCAACAATAGACCATGAAATAAAAAAAAAGGTTCAAAAGCTTTTTTCACATTATTAGAACTATGTGGAGTGATTGCTTGAATACATCTTCTAAACAGATTTAAGGCATATGTTGCTTTTTATCATTTCTCTTATTTTATCCCATTTTAATGCCAATAATTTCTTCTTTATGATTAGGTTTAACAACAATAAGAACAGCTCTGATGTTGTTGCTAACTAACGAATTTATGCCTTACTTTCTGTCATAGCAGCAAACTACCTGAGAAAACTTCTGAACTAGAGGAGCAGCCTTCCTGTTTCGAAATGTTATCTCTTGAGGAAGATGAATACTTATGGATTTCTCTCGTCCCGTCAAGAAAGCTTTAAATAAATTACAGCGCAGGATTAGAAAGCGGTTTTACCCAAGTATAAAGAATACTACTTGAAACTTTTATTTTACCCTCTTTATACAATACCTTGTTATCGCTCATTTAGGCATCTTTTATTTATTTTTTAATTTCCTTTCATTTTAGGATGGATTAATTTAGTAATTTAATATTCCTCATCGCATTATTACTTTATATTACTTAAGAAGTATTTTATTTATACTTCTATGTTTGATTCAGTTTTAATTATTAACTGTTTTTCTGTTATTATTAGTCCAAAGGGGCAAGTCGCCCAGAAGGACTGTTAATTTCGTTTTGGCATTTTGCGTCGATTCGCTAAAAGCTTTGTTTCGCTTTTCAGATTGTGCCACCAAATATTATCGCCCTGTATTATATTTAAAGAAACTAAATAATGAAGAATCTGCATAAATGTACGTATGTTTCTCGCATTGTGATAAAACAACGGTACCTAGAGCCATCCAGTTTTCAATAACATACGTTTCCACCCGAATATGGGCATCTGGAAGACAAAATTTGAAATTTGGAATTTGTTTTACTACCGATTTCATAGTTTGTAAACCTTTAACGAATTTTTTATGAACAAACTCAACGATTTCAAAGCGAGCAATGGCAACGTTGTACAGAAAAAAACATTTTTATTTGCAGCGCGTGTGTGTAGGAAATTCTAAAGATATGCTCATTTAAGAATTATTTTGCGATATTGATCTTGAACTGAATTTTATGGTTTAAGTGCGAAGAACATGATATTTAATAAATAGAGGTAACACACAAAATGTTAAAAAGACGCCCCTTTGGACGTAATTTGAAATCTGAAACCGTTCAGATTTTTTTTATTATTTATTTATTTATTTATTTATTTTTCTTCGCCGTTTCCGATGATCTCCGACAGGGCTTCGAGACATCTTAATTTAGAAATTAAGCTTCGTGCCTTAATCTCCGCAAGTTTTCCAATGCATGGCTATGCACTAATTTCTGTAAAACTGCTTGATGACTGTTTCACTTCAAGTAGAAGATCTTTACTAATATTCCACACGTCTTTTTTATCTCCGAAATGTTGCACAGATGTGCAACCGGCCAAGCGTACAGGCGGTTAAGGATAAGTCGATTTAGGACATCTGTAATAAAAAATTCATAATGATCAAACAAATTTTTGTTGACTTCTATCGGCTCGTAGAATAAAAAAATTTTAAAAAGCGTTTTAAATATGTTGTATTTAATGAATAAAAAGAACAAACGCTTTATTGAATAGTCGACGTTTACAAGTAATACTTCATATTTACGCACGTTATCCGAAAAAAAACTCGTGTATTATACCGGTTCGTATAGAACTGTTAACTGAACTGGTCATCAAATGTGAACCCACTTCCCAGAATAATTAGTTCACCAAATAGATATCAGATGGCGTTAGGAGTAATAGTGAAAGACGGATACGGGAAGAAAGTTCAGCAACTCGACTCGGCGTTGTTGCCAATACAAATATTAAATTATCGCTGGTTTTTTAACGGTGCTTTGTTTGATTCATGATAATGTGATGATCCGCCAGGACGGAGGGAAGGAGGTGGAGAAGTAATGGTAACTATTCGTTACCAAGAGAAGATTTTCAGCCACGTGCTGTTAGCTAACGGGAAATCTTGAGGCAGTGTGTTCATTTGTTTCATATGCATAATTTGCGAAAACGTAGAGATTAATTAAACCTTTAGATATCTTGATTTTAATAATATAAAAAAAATTATTGTATTCTAAATGTATGACATACTCTAACTATTATAGTTTATATCACTGTGCAAAGAAATAATATAAATACCATACAGTAAAGTAAGTTAATATTGAACTTGTTTCTACCTCATTTACATAAAACGTAATCCTCGTGAAAACTGATTCTGGTAAGGAGACGTAGATAGAAAATGAGAAAGTAAAGGAAAGGCTTGTTCCAAGAACTATTAGAAAATAAAATAAACCCCTACAAAGTACTTTAAAAAAAATTATGCGCGTTTAGAGCAGAGAAGTTCCTAATTTAACACAGTTTCGAACAGCATGTTTATGAAATATAGTAGAACTTGGGATCGCAAATGTCTCATTTTATGAACAAATTATCTAAACAAAAAGCACCTCGCTGACAAACGGTACCTCGAGTTACGAACATTCATGTTGATAACAAATGGTTTTCAGTGGTATTTTGAGGAAATCTCTGACGCAGAATTAATACTCAGGGACTTCTGAAAACTTTAATATTTCCTGCTGCTTAAGCTGCTGCTCTTTTTAGAAAATCCAAGCAGCAAGACTTACAGGACCGGGAATTCTTCCTGAACGAAGTTATGGCCAGACTGGATTACGGACAGAGGTTTTAGTTTACTTTGGTTCATTTAATTATGGCAAAACACGCAAAGACTGTCTGCCTAAGGGGAGGAATGCCTTCGTGGAGGACTTTCTAAGATAAACTGACTCGTATACATGGCATTACTGGAAGAGACTTTGAGCACTTTGCACTTAAGATTTCCTTTTTCCGTCATCTGTGATATTGTCTCTCTAGGCAAAACCATGTTTTAGAAAGTTAACAAGGAGAACATGGAGAAATTATTCGAGGATCACAAAAATGAACTCAACATGAAAGAACTACAACAAGTGTCAGGACTGAGTGTTCCGTGCATATTCTTGGCAAACATCTTCGTGAACTCCTTAAATCCTGATCTGGAACAGGGAGCTGAATGCAGCTATGTTCTGTGGTAGAATATTGTGATTAAGTGGTAGAAGAACTGCACTTTAAAGGGATTTAAAATCCTCTTTTATTAAATCACAATTATTTACAACCACTTCCCAACTCGGGAGGGATACAGAAAGTAGAGATCGCACTTGGGTCTAAAAGGAACAATCAAATAATATTTAAACTAAAGCTAAATAGAAATTAAGTAGTCGTTGCTCGCAGAGCTATAACGCGAGGTTGGCCTCTAAACTAAATGCTGCGTAGCAAGATTTAACTAATACTGACGCACTTGGAATTACTTCAATAAGCAATCACGTAAAAGCGCTATGGCTTAGAATTTAAATGCTAGCTAGTCAAGCGAATGTCGAGTAGAGTAAAAGTGGTCTGAGACTAAAAGCTCTCTCACATTGAGAGGCTCTTACCTCTCGCTTAAATATAACTTGGCTCCACTTCAAATTAGCATAAAGCTGAAACGCGAGCTTATTCTAACGGGAAGTTGAAATGAGAAGGGATAGAAAAAGTAAACTTAAAATAAAACTTTGTTAGTTTAACTAAAACCTTATACAAGAAGCAACAAAAGGCAACTTTGGAATAAATATCCTGGAGAGAAGAAGTAAGAAATATGACTATAGTTCTCTGATCCACGAAGAACTTGCAAATTGCAGTAAGATGCAAGTTTCCATAAGAAGATGTTTTCTCGACAGTGAAACAGAGACCCTGTGATTCTGAAGCACAGTTGCGTCTAGAGACAAATAATAACAATAATAATAAAAAAAAATCAGAAAGGTTTCATATTTTAAATTACGTCCAAAGGGGCGTTTTTTAGCGTTTTGTGTGTTACCTTTATTTATTAAATTTCATGTTCTTCGCACTTAAACCATAAAATTCAGTTCAACAGCAATATCGAAAAATAATTTTGAAATGAGTATATCTTTAGAATTTCCGATACACAGTTCCGCTCGCTTAAGATAAAAAGTTTTTTCACCCGTAGAGTGTTGCCATTGCTCGCTTTTAAATCATTTGAGTTTGTTCATCAAAAATTCGTTAAAATTTTACAAAATATGAGATAGATAATAAAACAAATTCGCAATTCGGGCTTCCAGATGCGCCTATTCGGGTGGAAACGTACGTGGTTCAAATTTGGATAGATCTAGGTACCGTTGTTTTATCACATTTGGAGAAATATACATACATTTATGCAGATTCTTCATTATTTAATTTCTTTAACTATAATACAGGGCTGCAATATTTTGTGACAACACTTTGAAAAGTGATTCAGACTTTTAATGTTTCCGACGCAAAATCGCAAAACGAAAACAATAGTCTTTCAGGAATAAAGCCCCTTTGGACTAACAAATAAATAAATAATAAAAAGAAGATTCTCCCTAAAGACAGTTACGTGTTACTTTTGTGGGAAGTAATTTCGAATTCAAATAGAATTTTCTCATCATTTTCCAATTATGTCGACCACTCTGTTTTGTACGTGTGCAATAAAATTATGTTTGCATCTGTTTCATTTCTTTAATATTACGTTTGTTTCTTTTGTGTTATATTTAATGATTTCCATTGATTTTGCAACACAAACTTCCAATCAAAATTCTATTATAAAGTTTAAATAAGCAATCACCTGTGTTCCAGGAACGAATTAAACCCTTTTGCATAAATTCCTGCGAGGAAAGTTGTTTCGGTTTACGAGCGTTTCGGCTGACGAATGACCTTCAGGAACGAATTAAATTCGTGAACAGAAGTTTTTCGTACGTAATCGCCCTCGAAACAGATAGAGATACGCTAAAATCTATGCCAGACTTATATCGTTTTTTTGACTCATTTGGAAAATTTTACATAAGCGTAATACTCTTCTAGTTTAATGATTTGTGAAATATTCTCCTGATTTTACAACACAGATTTTTCAGACAACGTCAGTTATAAAACTCTGTAGCCCCTCCAAAAAAAAATAATAATCATAAATTATACAGGTGGAAAACGTTTCCATACTACTGAAGCTCATAAAAGTAGCTTCCTAGTATTAAAGTTTTTTTTTTCACCATTCATTTTCAACATTACTGGCTCTCTTTCTGTATTAGAATTTCGATACAAATTAGTGTAATTATACGAATCTTTTAAAATAATTACTTTACATTGTATATTTATATGTTTCAAACACAGCAAAAATTATATTAACGAGCTTACTGCATTCCTATATGCTGCCTTTATGCACTTGTTAAAACATTTGCCGTTAGATAATTTCTCAGTATTCTTCGGCAAAATAAGTCTTTTGCTGAACATCGGTTTAGCAAGATGATTTCATATCATACTGTAAAAGTAAACCAGGAGTAATAAATATAAAGTAGTTTAAAGAGTAAAACATCTATTCGCAATATTTTCTTTAGTACTTGGCAGATGAAGGAAGAAAGCAGTGTTATAAAGCGGAAATCGTCCATATCCAGTACAACTCCATATCCGGTATTTCTCCCATATTCTTAGAATGCCTTCTTCGTGTAGTGGTCGGCACGCTCGGTGCGTATTCCAGAGGTCCGTGGTTCGAGCCCGGCGAGGACATTGCTCTGCTTCCGAAATAACCTAATGCTAGTGGCACTCGAACTAAAAAGGCGGTAGATGAGGATTTTCCACCACCAGGATTTGGCGATTGGATCTCCTAATCCCCAATCGCCCTTTAAAAAGGGGAGTAAGGGTATTTATCCCGCCTTCTTCGCATGCCTTCTTGGTGCAGTGACCAGCACGCTCGGCGCGTATTCGAGAGAGAGGTTCGTGGTACACGAGAGGTTCGTGGTTCCAGCCCCAGCGAAGGCGTTGCTCGTTTTTCACGTCTCTTGCTTCAAAATAACCCTAATGTCTCTGTACAATAAATGAGAAAAACTAAATAAATAAGAATAAGAATAGAAAAATAGGAGAATCTAAGAATAGAAAAATAGAAATAAAAATTTTAAAAATTCTCCGTATATTTTTTAAATACGAAATCAGATGGCATATCTATTCTACCTAAAGGAAATGCAGAAATTTAGATTTTTCCATCAACAAATATAAGAAATTTAAGAATTAGACTGAAGAAACCGTACGTTGATAAATTTCTGATTAAGACTTTTGTCCTTCAAGCATAATCATTCATGCCAGTCAAACTACATTAATCATCCTTCTCCTATTAACAGTTAAATGCTGACAAGTTAAGACGCAAAGAACCATGAACGAGACTCATGCACATCAAAGTTTGACAACATTAATGCACCAATGACTGAACCTGGTTATAGCATGACTAATGAAAAATTAAACAGCATCTTTAAAGCTGATTAGTAATGGATCGTTTCTTTTATTTGCCAATAGAATAATGGCAATGAACTATGTAATCCTGTAATAAATAACAAAATTATCATTCATATATAAAATAATTATAAAATAGCGTTACTGTCGAAGTTTTTGAAATCGAACTATTAAAATCATAAAAAATGGAACGAAAGACGGTGAAATCTATTCGCTACGTGCTCGTTGGGTTCTCTTTTTTAGTGAGCCTTTATTCTTAAATAAATTTAATCATGTTACGTTTGTGGGTTTTATATCCTTTTCCTATTAAGCAAATTTCTATATCATGTATCATTCTATTTTAGGAAGATTTTAATGTACGTGTATACCGCATTCCGAATAAGCGATGTTTTAACTACAAGTATATCATTCTAGTTGTATATAAATTTAATATACTTAGTTAAAAGATAGCTAAGTTAAATACCTTAAAATATAAATATGTACATAATTATTCACCTGCGAATAAATTCCAAGGCTAATTGAAATATATTGCTTTATTCTTGAAGCAGTTATTCAAAATTATATGAATACTCCACGGCTTGCAGAACATAATAAAAACAAAAATATCGGAAAGGTTTCAGATTTTAATAGTCATCCAAAAGGATTTGTTAAGGTTTTTTAATGCTCTCACTGAGGTCCAGTGTACCAGTCTGCTCTTGCACTCACTTCTACTAACCTTTTTTTTATTATTATTATTACTTTTTTTTAGCTTTATTATTATTAAGCATCGTTTTCTTCCCACTTATGTTACATACAGTTAAACATAAAGTCGCAATTCAATTTTAAAAAAAGCTGCATAGCGCCGTATATTTAGAATTCCCGATGCAGTGGTAAGTATTTTTATAGCCTATTTTTTATATTTTTTCAGACTTTTCTCAGTCCATCATACCAATATTTAGTTCCTTAGTAAGAAAGCTAACAAAAAAATTTTTTTTTGTCTTTTTATTATTAACGTTTTGTGTGTTAACTTTATTTATTAAATATCATGTTCGCCGCACTTAAGCCACATAAAATCCAATTCAACAGCAAAATCACAAAATATTTTAAGACAGGTACAGGCAAAAGTATGGGAGGACACCAGCGATGTACCATGGGTCAACTGGTAAGGCCTTCCTGTACTAACATCCTAAAAAAAGCGCGAGCTGTATAAACTCTTAAAGAGTTTAAACAGAAAGGTTGTAGGGATTTACAATTATTTTCACTCGCCAATCAAGTTTACGCTTTCCTACAAGCCTTCATTCCCCTAACTGTCATTGCCAGAATATTTAAATTTGGTAGAGCGTGAAGGAATGCAGATTCTACCTTTAGAAGAAAAGGTTTAAATACTGAGTTCTAGAAAAAATGAAAAAGAGAGTGTGGGCAAGCACTGTACCTTTGTAGCGTGAGCTCCTGATTCTGCATTTATTGCTTGTTAAAGTGGCGTAACAGCTATTATTTTGTTGCCACGAGACTTCGGCACTGTTTTGGGTAATAGGATTATCTAAGCCCTGGTAATAAAACTCTACTGTTCGTTAATATCTTTGAATTTTTAGTTTAGTTCTTGTTAGTTGAGTTACCGCCCAAGCGAAGCGTAGTTTGTTAGCGTCAAATCGACGATTAAATTTTAAAGAGTTTTAATAAAGGGTTTTTTTAACCCTTCTCCTGTTTGGTTTCTGCACTTACTTCAGCTGTCACTCCAAAGGTTTAACAAGGAGATATCACAAAGTTAAGGAGATGAGTAACTGAAGCTTTCCAAAGGATCTACAATTTACCAACTATAGTACACTGCACAATAGCACCGTACACCCCGTATCTAGTATTTATTCAAATAATGATTAAGGACATAAGGAGATTACAATATAATTTGAAATTCACAAATTTAATTGAGAACATCTGTTGTGCTAGCAAAAAAAAGAGATAATAAGTAACAGTAATAATAAACATATATATAAAAGATAAATATAATTAGTACTGAGAACACAATATTATAATTAACTGTACTAATGACACTAAAGAGGCGTAATTTGGGCCAAAATGTTTGAATATAACCCAAAAAAAACTCTGTGATTAAGAATCTGAGAGCTCAGGGATTTGAGGACGCAAGAACTGGAAATACCGAAAATAATTTCGACAAGAAAACAACATAATTTTAAAAATGTACTTAAAATGGTATGCTGGAGCAGAGTTTATAATGATCACAAGTGGAATCCTTGTGAATATATTCACAGGATGTAAAATTTCATTAAATTTACGCAGCATAAGAAACTTGACAAAGATCTAGGCAGTAGGAACTCAATCGTTGCATGTTTTTTTTTTTTTTTTTGAAAATTCGGATACTGATTTTTATCTTTAATCAGAAACATTTGGGAACGCCAGGAGATCAGTTTGTGGCGACTGTATGTGATTTTCCTCAGTTAAGGGGCATGAGAAAGTGTAATGATCAGGAGTATCCTTGTAGAGACATTAGGTTATCTTAAAGCAAGAGTAGATGGAAAATTAGCAATGCCCTTGCCGGGACTCGAACCTCGGACCTCCCGAATACGCGCCGAGCGTGCTGACATTACACCAAGAAGGCATGCTAAGAAAGCGGGAGAAATACCTTATATACTCTCCCCTTTTAAAGGGCGACTACGAATTAGGAGACCCAGTCGCCAAATCCTGGTGGTGGAGAATCATCATTTACCACTTTTTAATGCGGGGGCCACTGTGGAGACATTAGGTTATTTTAAAGCAGGAGTATAGGAGAAATGAGCAATGCCCTCGCGAGGACTCAATCCTCGAACCTCTCGAATACGTGCCGAGCGTGCTGACCATTACACTAGGAAGGCATGCTAAGAAAGCGAGAGAAATGCTAAAAATGCTAATAGGAAGGAGAAAATTCGTATTCCTCACATCTAATTTGCAATAGAATGTTGAAGGCTGTTATACATATTTTTGTATTCGTTATATTATTTCTTTAAAAACTGCCCTCTCACGCAGCCATCCGCCTAAAAATTTATCATAAAAAAGTATGTAATGATTTTAATGAATTCAGATAGAGTAAGTTAATAAAAATATTGAATATTTCTAATTAGACGTCTCAAGATTTTAATATATATTTATTTAATTCAATCATATTAAAAAGGAACAAAAAATATGTTTAAAAACTGTAATTACCTCTTTTAAGGCGCTTAGTTTATTACTCAACAACTGTCCAGATTAAATTTTAAAGTATCTATTTTAGGCTTTACTGAATGGCAACACGCTGGCGAGTAGAAAATAAAAGCATTTTATTTCAGGCAGCGGCAGCATATTGCTTTCACAGACCCGAGTTTGTTTATTAAAAGTGAAAGCTAAATACATTACATTTTTCCAAATGGCAACAGTCTCGTGCGTAGGAAGTAAAAATGTTTTATTTCGAACAATGCTCCTCTTGTTATATTTCAAATTGTTGAGTTTTTTAATCAAAAATTCATGATAGTTTTAAAAAATATGAAATAAAAAATAATAAAACAAATTCAAAATTCGGGATTCCAGGTGCATACATTCGGATGGAGGACTACGTTATTCAAAATTCGATGAGTCTAGGTTCAATCATTTTCCCACAATATGAGGAACGTACATGGTATTTGGTGGCAACAATTTCAAAAGCGTTATGCTGTTTACAGTGGATCAACGCAAAATACCATTTCGAAATTAATAGCCCCTTTTGGGCTAATAGTTTTGAAATGTTATAATTTTAAAATGCAGCAGGAAAATTTATGATAATTCCCATACAGAAAATTAGTACATATTCAGATTTTGAAATCATGAATCAAGATGAATCATGCCCGATAAGAATTAGAAGTTCAAGACTTCCGTTCCAGTTTTTTAACCGATGAAAATAATTGTTGTAGCAAGTTTTCTTTCGCCCTGAAGATATAAAAGTAGTCAGGAGAAAGTAATCACACGAAGTAGAGTAATACGAAGCTAGTCGACTGGCATAATGCTTACCAGCGGCCGAGCCATAGAAGTCGCTGTATATTGGTAGTTCAGTCCAGGTTCGAATCCCGGCGAACGAGCGTTTTCGTGGATTTGGCCATGTATAACGTGTGTACGATCCATTTTTCCTTAGTAAATCCTCGATGACAGCATCCTTCTCTGTAGGAAGTTAGTTCTCGAGTGCTTTGTCGTAATCAAAATAAATAAAAAAAAAAAAAAAAAATTTTTTTTTAAAAAAAAAAAAAAAAAAAAAAAAAAAAAAGAATGGCATGATTTGAACAGAGGGGAAAATGAGTGCAATATCGCCTCTAGTATTTCAACATAGGCGTGGATGATTTTCAAAATGATAGTTAGGGCTATTCAAAGGACTGTTGCTAACACTAAGCAATGATTCTGCTGTTAGCTGAGATTTATAAGGGGCAACTCTACCTATGGCTTATAGTCTCGACGAATGACAACAACCAATGATGACTGCTTCATAATTTTACAAAGCAAGAAAGCTTGACAACAAATAAAGAAATCATCGCAAACAGCTGCATAGACAATGATCTCTAGATAACTCGATTTACTATGGGGTCGTATACTCGGCGGCCTGTATGCGGTGTTAAACTCCTCTGTCCGACGGTTTCCCCGGTTACACATTTGCATAAAGTAAAAAGATTCGAGAAAAGTACATTGAGGAAAGTAAAATCAGTTTACTGGTTTTTTTTATTATGGGTATAAGACAATGCCTGTTAACCACTGATAAAGACAATGTGTCGCCATTCATCAGCAACTGAATTGAACTATTCACTAATGAGAATAAATTCAAAAGTGTTTATACAGATCAGCTATTACGGCAAAAAGTTAGCACACGACACCGCATACTTTATTGAACAAATCAGTATCTTGCTCAAGATAGTCTAGTCTGAGAAGACATTATGCAGATGGACAAGTAGATTTTAGATGTAAGAAACCAATGAATGCTACTGAAGTGAGATCAACTGTTTCATTTGCCTGCGTCATTAGCCCGAATTTCTGTCTGTGGACCATGCCGCAAAACCCCATCCTACTGCAAGTTAATATATGTGACTAGAAAAGTGTCCTCTTAACACTGTTCTAATGCATTGATCTTTTCAAACAAACTAAAACTCAGCATAACTGAGAATCTCGTACGGCACATCCACATCCATTGACAACTACTGAACAGTTAGAAGCAGTACTGATTGAGGAATAAAGAATGCTACAGTAAGATCTTATTCGAAATATGTTATACATTCAATACAAAGCATTTATCCCAAATCTAGGATATCATATGCTTAACGAAAAACTGCTCTTATTTTGTATAATCTCGGAATGAAATATTCTATTTTATTGCATCTAGCGTTATGTACCTCTACGTCTTCATACATTTCACATTTCTTATATTCCTCATCCCTTCAGTATCCGTTGAGACATTTTATGCGTGATTTTCTTAAATAAAGTTTATTCTAGTTTAAAACTATAGGTGAAATTCTGATTGTTGAGTTTTGCTCTTGATTTTATTGTCTCTAAACAGATATAAGGAAAGCAAAAGATCTTAAAATCAGGCAAAATTTAATTTTGTGTTACTTAATTTAACGAAACTCTTCGGGATCTACCTTGAGGTCTGAAACAAAAATTTACTATTCACGGAGGAGATTATTTAGCGTCATTCAATTTAAACGCACCGCTCAAATAAACGAAATGTAACAAAAGAAGATTTCATAATGCCCATGTACCATTCATAATGCATCTGGACCCATGTACTGAGCAATACCGCAAGAGAGGAGAAGAAAGAACAAAATGCAATCTAAGAAAGAAGAGGTTCAAAATTAAAATCATTAATTGAAATCTAAATAAGATTTTTCTCCCTCCAGTTGCCAGACAGTTTATCACTACGCTCTGGCACAGAACAGTTGAACTCATCGGTCATTTAGCCGCCTCATCACAAAGATCGTTGCTGAAGGTTGCGCGATATTTAAGAAGGGGAGATAAGCAATTACAATATCCATTTTTTTCTTCGAGATTTAAGACTGGGCTCACTGGAGGCTAAGATCGATTTGCCATTTATGTAATTTAAGTATTACAATAGCTGCTTATAATTCTAATAGAGACTTTTTAAGCAAGTTTAATCAAGAGGACCTGGTATCGGTTATCCAGAGTGTCTGGTTTCTTTTGTCCAACTAATACGAAAATAATTTCAGATCTTTTGATTTATTACTCCAGTATTCTAGGTACAGTTGCTATTTTCCAGTCGTCGGTCGGAATCATTTATTTGATAATATTGCCAAATCAATGATGTCATTAGAAACGCATTGGGTGATTGTTTCCACAACATTTGAAGAAAATAAATTTTAAAAATAATAATGAATAAACTTTTACGTGCACTCAGAAGAATTAATTGCTGTTCATTTCGTACTGCATTAGAATTTTATACCTTACAGCGATAGAGAAAAAAAACTTGATTTAAATTTGAGTTTTGAACAGGGAAGGGAGTGAAATTTTAAAAATCACGCAGGTTTAGTCATCGAGATTAGAAATTTTAACAATATTTTGAGAGCATAAGCAAAGATTATCAATCATACTGAATAATAGGCCATTCATCCCATATCTCCTATGTTTGCTCTTAAAACTGTTTTTTAAAAGCGTTTCAAAGTTCAGTACAAATTCATTCTTACTTTTGTAAACAGGCTGGTATTTGGAAATGGCTTCCAGATGCATAAAACTGTATTCTGGGGCCGCCAACAAGCATGAGTTAACTCAGTGCTTTATCAATAAATCATATTTTTTATATAATTATCTGACACTTTTCTGTTTAGTCGCAATCAGATTCTCAGCAAAGGCGGAAGAAGAGCGTTGGCAAGCATCCAATGTAAGTTACAACAACATGGAGAGAGATGGAGATGCTGGGGCGCTTTGGATAGCCTCAAAATGGCCGCAGCTTCTGACACAAACAGGGGCAAATCTGAGCTGAGCGTTAGATCCAATGTAATTGTTGTTTTGTCGGCGTTCTGGGTTAATTTTTGTCTCCTGGGTGTCCGCAGAATTCATGGCGTTGTTTACCGGGCGTTAATAGACACCTTCGAAGTAAGCAGAGAAGATGCTGCTTGGCCTTTTGGGATACTTGGCTTCTTCATGTGCGTTACAGGTCAGTTTTATATGTTAGTATTTGCGGAGATTTAAACTACTGTGAACAAATAGTTCTTTGTGTTTGAATTGACTATGTAGAAATATTTTGCATCCTATTTGAAAAAAAAAGGTTTGAAAGAGTTGTTTAGTGAATTTCATTTGTTTACAAAAAATTGTTGTACTTAAGATAAATAACTTAAAACACCTCAGGGATTCAAAAAATTAAAAAATATTTAGCAATTTTTAAAATACAAAAGTCATCAACTTTCAAAAATAGCATAGTTGCAATTTTTTAAAATTTTACGATTTTTGTATTTGTAAAATATGCATTCAGAATTTCATACATAAATTCCAATTTAACATCTAAATTTAGCTAAATGACGATTAGCCTGCTATTTAAAATTAGACAAAAAAGCGACCTAATTTTTTCGTTCGTTTTATTAGGCTTTGAATGAAACTCTATCAGTTTCGAACGTGGTAAAAACACGGGTCCTCATCTTCAGGAGCAAAAATAATCTAATAAAAATAAAAAGTTCTAAAATGTTTTAGAGCTAGAATTCCATTCACATAACTTGAATATGTGGATTTTTAATTAATATAGAACATGTTTCGTATTACATTTTCAAAAAATTATAAAACGTGTTGCTCAGAAACTTATAACATTTCTAAATAATTTAAGTGAAATGGGATTGTGAGCATTGTATAATTTTTTATCACGAAATCGATTCATTTGTTACTAACTGAAAACGAACTACATTAAATGAACAGTTGCTGATTCTTGCAGAAAACCTCATGTAATTATGTGAGAGAGTTGTTCATTTGACGTTTAATTGATTAGTTGAACGCTATTCAAAGCTCCGAAAGGGAAAGGAAACGTTTTACTCAAAAGAATAACAAAGTGCTAAGGCTTTCTCTCTCTAAGTTCCGTTTGTAAATTATCGAAGTAACCGTTGTAGAATTGATGAAAAGATATTTGGTTTTGGATATATTGTTAAGTAATAACGTATCGTATTAGCATTACAAAAATTAGCTTTTCATTGATTAAATTTGTTTTATATATTTACTTATAGACAATGTTTATTTTTGATTTAGTCATGTAACTGTTTTGGCTCTTAGCCGTGAAAAAAAACCTGACGTTGATGCTGGGAGGAGTTTTAGTGTCTGACTTAACGGGATGCGTAAACAAGTTTTGGCACTGAAGAGTTTGCGTTTTCGAGAAAGTGTCGAAAAGTTTGCATAAAAGTAGTTTGTGAAGTATCTGCTTTTGTTAATATATTTCGATATTTGATTTCCAAAAGTAATTAATTCTTTTGAAGAATTTTAAAAATTAAAATAGAAATTTCTATCTTATTGTAAGGAATTTTAAAGAAATTGGCATCAATATTTGTTTTTAAAGTTCTGTAATTTATTTTTAAATAACATTATATTTCGAGATTCACGTATTCGTGTATTTTGTTAACTTTTCACATAGTATAGCTTCCTGGAATTTTATAACAGAAATATAAGGGAATTATTTTCAGGTCTTTGCGACCGGTACATTTTAAAGTTAAAACTTGAAGGAAAAAAAAATGATGTAGAAAGCTTATTCATTAGACGTAACATCTAGGACATCGAATCAAATGTATAGTCACAAATTTTAATTAAATTTAATTTACCTGTTGCTTCAAAACAACGAAATTTTTTATAGAAAATTTTGAAGAAAATTGTCCTTTCATATTTATGTGTCTACTGTCCCTTTTTCTCAAAATTTATATTTTCTTTTAAACGGCTACAATTTCATCGTTATCTAAGGGGCGAACGTATATATGTAATTAATTATGATGAAGGATACGAGGTCTGTCCATCTATGGTCTAATACACATCTATGGTCATACATATCTCTGGTCTCTACAATGCTATAAGTGTATGGGTAGTTAAAAGAGTTCTCAGCTCAACGCTACTTGTTAGGCAATTGATTGAAGATTTTCAGATAAGGCGAAAAGACATGAATTACCTTTTCGTGTTTTTCGGAGAAAGGAAATTAATATAAGCAACAAAAAATTAAAGAAAACATAACAATCTAAATTTAAAATTACCCAAAATTCAGTGGACTGCCAATAAAAAATAGTAGCTTTAAATCGCATACTTTTTTTTCAACATTGATAGAATTTCATGATCTAAATAGCAGGCTGGTAAACAATGCTATGCATATATATCTATCATTAAAAATAAACATTGGCAAAACATAAACTATAATACAAATAATACATTCTTATCGGGGATATACACTCACTTCCAAAAGTTAAGCACGGAGAGGAAAATGCTAATTTCCAGAAGCCAATCAGAATTGGAGAGGATGGAATTCGCTCAGAGGTAGATGGAAGTATGCAAATATGTTAGGTAACAGCCAATCGCGCTTTCATGTCAAGAAATATGCAAAAACGGCAGTCTTATAAGAAGCCAGCTTTATGAAGGGTTACAGAAGTTGATTGTTAGTGCTGATAGAAGGTGTTTAAAACTTTCGTACAATTTGTTTTCAAGACATACGTGTTTCTATGACTTCCAGAAGACGAATGGAAGACTCTGAGCGCTGGCGTGCTATATGGCGCATTGAAACAGGACAGTCGATCACAGATGTTGCTCTTTTCTTCGGCATTCATCATTCTGTAATTTCACGTTTATGGAAACAATTCCAAACCACTCAGATAATTGTCCGAAGGCCCGTGGCCGGTCGCACGAGGGTTACAATCCCCGCGGAAGATCGATATATTGCTATTGTAGCCAAGCGGAATAACAGAGCCATCTCCATACGTGTGACATCTATGGTTACAGCGTCCATTGGTAAGGCGATATCTGCAGCTACTGTACGCCGAAGATTACATATGAATAGACTGTACTCCCGGGTACCTTGAGTTTGTGTTCCTCTATCCGTCCAATCAAGAGGGGCACGATTACAGTGGTGCCGGAACATGTCAATTGGAATATGTCTGACTAGGGCACTGTCATGTTTACTGATGAGTCAAGATTTGCTCTGGAACCAGATGACAAGCGTATAAGGATATGGTGTGAACAACGAACACGCGATCAGTTCCAAAACATCACCGAACATCACGCATTCCGAGGCGGAAGCATTATGGTGTGGGCAGGGATTTCATTAGGATATCGCACCGACCTGCACATCTTTAAGAGGGGTTTTTTGACGGCTGTCCGGTATCGAGATGAAGTCCTAGAATCCATTGTGAGATTGTACGCTGCAGTTAGCTCTACTTTTGTTTTAATGGACGATAACGCACGTCCCCATACAGCTGACATCGTCGATGACTACCTGGAGAGTGAAGAGATTGCGCGTATCGCGTGGCCAGCATATTCGCCCAACCTTCGATCGTGCTGTATCTTCACGTTTCCCACCTCTAGCCACTTTTATTGAGCTGGAAACTGCTTTACAAGAAGAATGGTAATTGCTTTATTCTGCGGGGGTTGACCACCTAATTGAAAGCATGGTCACAAGGTGTAAACTTTGTATGCAGATGAGGGGGGAGATCGCATACCCTATTAATGTCCTTTTTTTCATTTTATGCTGTTTATTTTCGCTTTATACATAATTCTGTTTTAAGTCTCCAGTATGTCATTATCTGATAACTTACAAAAATTTAATATTGTTTTCATTTCTGTATATAGTTATTGATTTTGTTTTATGCATAAATATATATGTTACTTTCCTGCCGAATTTTGTGTCAATCAAAGCAGTATTTGTTGATTTTTTTGCATTTTACATCTTCGTGCTTAATTTTT
>KK116689.1:0-29409 GCA_000611955.2 Stegodyphus mimosarum | reverse complement strand
AACACAGTGCATTATCTTTTAAATGAGTTGAGAAAAAGAATAAAAATGTTATTCCTAAAATATTTTCTTCCAAATTGTTTTAAGTCTAAAAATTATTACCGAGAACAACTATTTTCAATGTAACGTACTATAAAGTAATTTATTGCATAGTTTAGAACCTAAAGAATTACATGTAGTTGCTTGTAGGAATTTTTGCAACAGGAATTTAGGGAAAGTTCTTTCCGGCGATTTTAAAAGTTAAAAAAATATAAAAGAAAGATTAAAAGAAGACTGCAATCTGACCTTGGCATGCAGATTTTATCTTGACACTTGAACTAATTTTAAACTTAGCATGTAAAGGAGAGGCGTAATAGCTATGCAAGATTTAAGAAATAAGAGGCCCACTTTACTTGAATATTTAGGGACCCCTAATCTAAAGTTTTACGGTAAATTCGCTTGTTCAAGAACTCATTACTGATTTTGAGGCTCTTTGCGGGTGCTACTTGGGTAACCGCTTAGATTTGCCTGTATATGATAGCTCAATAATTAATCTCCCAGAAATTAAAATTATAGAGCATAAATCCGTATATTTAAAATGAGGTGTTCAAAATGGCAAATTCAAACAGATTCCTGATTAATCGGAATAATGTTGGCAATGACGATTTCTGCAAAATCATGGTTAATTCGAAGGAAGTTGAATGAGGCGTAACAATTATTATAATTGACAAGGAAACATTATTAAGAATTCACTTGTATTTTAGAGCCGTTCAATCTGGAAAATAATTTCACTTAGTTACATAAATTAAATCAGGATTCAATGCAAAGAGAATGGATTATAAATAGCTACAGAATAGTCATTATTAGAAGAGTACAAACATGATTACAATAGTGTATCAATTAATTGGGACAAGGCAAATTTTTGATAGAATTTTAAGTTGGTGTCTATCTGATCCCAACAGGTCCCTCGACGCAATTTTATGTGCCTTAATGTCGTGTGAATGTCTGCTTTCGGCCATTTAGAACTGGTTTAGACAATGAATTAGGATATCCCATCCTTTTTTAACTTGTTTTTATGAGAAGTTAATTTTGGAAACTTCTAAAATACGTTTTGCATTCATTCATTTTTGTGTATTAAAAACGGATATACGCCTCGAAAGGGAACAGAGATCTAATCGCACTTAACAGTCACATAGGCACACAGACAGGCAGACAAAGAAGACAGATGTCTTGTTTTGCACCCGCTAAGTCTTTCTGCACCGAATAATCCATTATTGTAAAAATTATAGCTTTCGCGGTTGGAGTTGAAAAATCAAGCATTTCTCGAGGAGACACAATGAAATTGGATCTTTTCTTCAGAAAGGAAGGATAAATGTAAAAGAGAAACAACTCCAAAATATATCGATTCCTTCTCAGAAATAACATTATTAATCCAACAAAAACTGGCAAAGATCCTAAAATGATCTATTGTCTATTGGTATTCATACTCATCCTTCAGATGTGCAGCGTGGACTTCCTACTGCGGGTGAGAAGGCGAGAAAGCACACACTTCAGTTGAAATAAGAACGATTATTCTGGGCTAAAGAATACAAATTTTGGACCATTAAAGACTGGGAAAAGGCACTTTCAGAGATAAGACTCATTTATTTGTTTATGGTTGCACATCTAACGTTGTTAGACGAAGCAAATGTTAATCAGTACGACTTCAACATATCCAGTAAACCCTAAAAGACCCTCAAAAGTAAATGTTTTGGGGTTTTCTCATTGCAGATAGCACCGGAATTCTAGTTCGTATTGAAATGATAAATTCATTAAGGTTTAGAAATTTCAAAACGTAGGATTGTGTCATCCTTGAAAATCTTTCCAAGAACATTTCAGCTCTTACTTGGCTTCATACCACAATTCGAAATTTGTCAAAAAAGTTCATATTGAAAAATAAAATTGTTGTGCTAGGCCGATAAAAAATGGTTCCATGATAAAGAAGTAAAAAATATAAGCCCCAGACTAGTAGTGTCAATATCTAAGTGCATTCTAGGGGTCATTTCTGCTAAAAGATTACTTATTTTCTATTAATTTTATTATTATTATCACTGTATATGAAGATATATAGTACATAAATTATCATACGAATCGCTTTCTCCAAAGTAACTTGTACACTATAGTACAAATGGAATTTCAAGAACAGTATTTGCAAGTAAACTTAAACAATATCATTGAATTCAAAATCATGTAAAATAGTCGGTTAGAACAGAGGTTTTTTTTTTTAATTTTTATTTATTTATTTATTTATTTTTATGATCGATAATCTTATTTTGCGAAGCTTCATTGTGTCACTTCCAAGTAAGCAAGAAGGTAACAATAAAATAAAATTACTTGAAATAATATCACTGATCAGCCGCCCATAGGGTAAAGTGGTTAGTAACTCTTGATTTCCATACTGAAGCCCCCGGGTTCGAATCACCCAGAGAAGGCATGGATGTAAATTGTTTGTCCCTTCATAGGAGGCTACGGTGGCGCCTCCATAATAAAGTTACCACCGCTTCCAGCTTTAGTAGCGACCAAAGCCTATAATAGCTTGTGCCCGCATGGAAAAAAAAATATATTACTGATCATCACAAAAATACTTGACTAAGAAACAATCAAAGTACAAAATAATGTGCGTAGGTAGCGTGATTCTTATAAAAATTTGAAATGATAGCAAATCATGGCTGAAGTAAAAAGCAGAGAGCGTGACGATTGCTTATTGCCCGTACAGTGAACCTGCTTTTTATTATTAGTCCAAAGGGGCTTTGTTCCTGAAGAACTTATTGTTTTCGTTTTTGCATTTGCGTTGATTCACTATAAATGTCCGATTCACTTTTCAAATTGTTGCCACCAAACATTATCGCCCTGTATTATATTTAAAGAAATTAAACAATGAAGAATCTGCATAAATGTATAGATGTTTCTCGCATTGTGATAAAACAACGGTACCTAGAGCCATGTAATTTTGAATAACGTACATTTCCACCGGAATATGGGCATCTGGAAGTCCAAAATTGGAATTTGGAATTTGTTTTATTATCTATTTCATATTTTGTATAACTTTAACGAATTTTTGATTAACAAACTCAACCATTTAAAAGCGAACAATGGCAACACTAAGGGGGAAAAAAACTTTTTTTTTTATCTTCAGCGTGCGAAGCTGTGTATCGGAAATTCTAAAGATATGCTCATTTTAAAATTATTTTGCGGTATTGCTGTTGAACCGAATTTTATTGTTTAAGTGCGAAGAACATGATATTTAATAAATAAAGGTAACACACAAAACTTTAAAAAAAAAAGCCCCTTTGGACGTAATTTAAAATCTGAAATATTTCAAGGTTTTTTTAGTATTATTATTATTATTTATATTATTGTTGTAGAGTAAAATTGAGTAAGTCGTCCCCTAAAACAATAGGTATAATTCATAAAATCTATGGAAAAAAATAAAAATTATATGTGATAATGATATGTGTTGTCATTATTGATATTTATTGCAATAAAATTCCTTACGGTCTACTCTCTTTGCATAAAATTAATAAAATTTATGAGCAGGAACTTAATATGACTTAGACAACCAGTATTCTAAGTCGTACCACGTATAGCTTAAGTCATACAACATTTAAAATTGGGCAATCGTAATAAAGTTTTCTTTTTCTCAATTAATTTATTTATACAATTAATTACAACAACGATCACAAAGATATTTTTGCATTTTCTTGTCACCTCCAGCACTAAGTCACGTACTTATCCTTTGCATTTTAGGCATTGAATTATATTCTTTTCGTGGTCTTCCTCACAAATATTAAAGGGAAACCAACACGATGTGGAAACCGTTTTGGGGGAAGAGGCGCAGCTGATATGATATTATGCCTAACATTTGAAAGGTACGACTTAAAGCGGTGGTATGACTAACGCAACCTTACCTTATTTCAGTAGAGTCCCAACATGAAATGCAACATAAATGGCTGCGCACTTGATTTATTTTTACGATTGAGCAGTTTACTCTTAAAAGATGATTTAACCAGGCTGATATATTCTGTAACACGAACAGTTAACTCCCACACATTATAAAATCACCTATTAGAATTATTCCATGTTTTCTTTTCCGTTCTGAACTTTTCGTAAGTCGGTAATCTGTACAATTTTTTCATCGTTCGACAACAAACCGTTTTTTACTTCCTTGTACGAAGTAAAAAGGAAGTATTGTAATCACAAAAATTCTGAGTACCATATTTCAACGAAAATATCTATTTTGACCGCTATCGAATGCAATTTAACGACGTTTTTGAGTGACATCGGTACGTAAGGACAGAATAAAGGACTCTTTTTCCCCCAAAATAATTATAAAACTGATTTAAAATGGATTCTGAAGAGATTTTTTTCGTAGCGTCTGTGCATAGGTACGTACGTACGTATGTATGTGTGTATCTTACATAACTCAAAAACGAGTAGCCTCAGAACGCTGGAACTTTGTATATAGGGCTGCTATATCATGTAGATGTGCACCTCGCAATTTAATTGCAATCAGCTGCACCAAACGTATATAAATATATGCTTATATATATCCACTCTGTTACTCGGCTCAGTGAGCTCAGTTTCTTTATTCTTATAAGTTTGTAAATTGTGCATTTTTTGCTTTAAAAATGATTGAATTGTGTTGTTCTCATATTTCGATCAAGATTTTTATGCCCTTAGTTAACCTGCATGCAATAATTGTGGAATTATGAACAATTTAAAATTTTTTAAGCGCGGCTAAGCCTAATTTTAAGTTATGAAAGCGGCCCTATTTGTTTACATTTGAAGCTTAGCAGAATCGTGGATTTGTTGCTAATCTATAGAAGCTAAGCTTCGCAACAACAAATTAGCGTCTTCTTTTATTATTGCGAATTAAATTATGCTTGGTTCATTCTGGAATTATCATATAAGTTATTAGCTGGTTTTTGCGTACAAATTGTAATTTTAATTGTAAAAATTGCTCTTTTAATTGTTTTAACTGTACTTGGTGTTTTATATTTTTCTATATCTTTCAATTTTTAGTGAAAATATTTTTAATTTTTATGTATTTTTGCCTTACCGCGAAGTGAGAACTGAATTAATTAGTAGCGCATGCGCGTTAGGCAAGCGGCGCTGAATTGTCTGCGAAAAACTGTTCGTTTTTTTATTTCTTTAATTTCTTTTATCCATCGTTTTAGATTTATTATAGTATTTGAATAGAACTTGTGGTAATTCTTCAGATGCTATAATTTTTGCTCAGCGCTGTTAAGTGATCCTAACGCCGAAGTGTGGCTATGGTAAATAAATATAGTGAAGTATTAAGAGTGCATTTATTCTATTGTGCGTTTATGCGCTATCGACGAAGTACATTTAATTAAAAATTCGTTAACTGTTAATTCAATATGTTTAAATGAAATGCAGGAAAATTTCGTAAAATTTAATATTCCGTACAAGGAAGTCATGTGGTGTACACATCAGATTTTTTTTAGATTAGGGTCCAGTTAATCGCCGCCGGTTAATCTGGTATATACTGTAGCAGGAAAAAAACTGCTTAGTATTATTTCCTCATATATGAATGCCAAGTGGCGGGAATTATCTAAGTTGTGCATCTCAAAGCTCGAGATTCTAAAACTTTCCACTTTATTCTTCATTCGAAGTTTTCATATTCGAGCTTAAAAAACTGTTCAACATTTTAAATGAAAATTTTATATGATTAGTTTTACTGATATGCGTTCGATATCGAGAACGTTCGCTACGTTCGAGAAGCGTTCGATACGAAAAGATCATGGTCGTTGCAATTTTAGAGGTACTTAGATCATTAATATCAGCTCATTACCTTTGTCACCTCTTAAATAAAATCAGCACTTAAATAAATTCATGATTTATCTTAATTTTCCGCAGTTTTCGCATTTTGATGTTCCATTTTACGTAACTGTAAGTATTAATTATCGAAATAGTATTCTCAGCTCCACTCTAGCTCTGATTTTAAAAATATCTTTTAAAATTATTAATATTGTGGGCTGTTATTTCAAATATGTTTTCAAACTATGTTAAGAAAACCGATCAATATTTATGTGTTTTAATTATATATTTAAGTTACTAAGTTTCATTTGTGTTTTCTTAATAAATATATTTTTTAAACTAAGTTTTTAATTTTTCTTCATCAAACTCAAATTTCAAACGCTACCTTAATTATAAACTAAAATAATAATGTTTTATAATAATAATAATTATTATATAAAGTGTACAGTAACTTCGAGATTCAGGATTTGAATTCGAGAAATATTAGTATTCGTAGTTTTCGAAGTGTAAATACTTCTTACATTTCGAGAAATTTGTTGGGAAAAATAATATGTCACATTTCTATCTGATTACATGAGCTAGGTCACATACATTTTTTAAGTAACTGCTTTTTCAATGTATCTAGTTCATCTAAAGCAAATGAATATTATCAAACTGCATAATTATTTTGCGTTTACTTTTTCAAAGTGAGCGTACCAAGGATACAGGAGAGGACATCATGCTCAGCTTAACCAGTTAAGATCACATCGTACGAGTTTCCTGCTTAACTAGAAATTTTCTGGAATTGCTTTTTTTACCACACGGTTAACTCTACTTTTAAAAGCAGGTGTAGGTACCTGAGGGAACACAGGTACTGCTAATGAACAGCGTCCCAGCTGTAGTACATGTTGTTGACTGTTAAGTTTACTGAGTTTCTTTTACGCATAGTTTCATCTGATGCCACAATTTGAATACTAATATTAATTTGAAATCAATCATAATTCCAGGAACTAATCTACCATATGTTTAACGTATCATCTGCTTTAACGAAAATAAAATTATTATGCTGTTCTTCGAAATGCTCTAGACACAACGACACGCCGCATTAATCTTCAAAAGGTGACCGCCGGAAACACCGCGGCAAAAACATCGCGGAGAAAACAACGCAAGGCGAAAACGTCGTGGTACAAAACATTGTGGGAGAAAATAAAGCAAAGTAAAAACATCGCAGTCCTAAAACATCGTGGTACAAAATATCGTCGTCGAAAATAAAGCGGTTCAAAAACTTCGCAGTTTAAAAACATCGCTGTCTAAAATATCGTGGTAAGAAATAAAACTCCCACAAATCATCGCATGAAGATAACATCGCACACAGGCGTTTTTCAGGCTTTAATGATTGTAAATGGATATTCGCATAATGATTTGTGAGCGCAAAATGGAAAGGAGGATAAATTTTACTTTCATATTTTTATTAACTAATAAATATTTGCTGAAAATGTAAAATATAAACTTAAGCATAGAAAATTAATGCAACTTATAGCAGTTAATAAAATTTTAAACTGTTGTAGCTAACTAACAAAGGTCATTAATAAATAATTTTTTTTATAAACTTTTGTAATTTTTCATGAGAAGTATAATCTAAAAAAGGTTAGGAAACGGAAAATAAGTAACTGCATGACTTATCTATAAAAAAAATTGGCAAGTTAGTTATGAGATTATTTTCTTCACTTTTGTTAATCTGATACTCTTATAGTGAAAATTATTTCTTTTTTTGCTTTTAAAAATTTATTAGTTAATAAAAAATATCACGGAAGCTTTCTTTGCAAGTAAGGCAGTGATCAAAATGCAAAAGATGGAGGAAGACTTAGTTATCGTAAAGTGCATGCAGAGTGGTTGGACTGTTGATAACTGAAATGAAGCAGAAAAGGAAGATCATTTGCTTTGATCTCTAAAATTGTTTCAGCAATTAAATGCACTTCTTTCCAATCTTGTGATATACAGTGGGCTTACCTTTATGAACTAGACATAAAGAATCAGTCCAAGGAATGGCAGTAACCCTACAATCCCAAAATACCAAAACGTTTAGCATTTAGCACAGAACATCATGGTGACCGCTTTTTGGTATGGCAACGGCTTCATTTTCCTGTTTTGGGAACATGACTGTACTATAATCGCCAAGCGATCTTTTCAAATACTTCAAAGATGTCAAGAACCATTAAGAAGATGCATTACTTACATTGCGATGCATTACGATAAAGCTCATTAACGATAACATTCGTCTTTAGTAATAACACATGAGGTTAACATATCAGGATTGGACAGTGGTCTCCATTCAACATGAAGACCTGATTTTACACCTTCCATCTTTTACTACTTCAGTTCATTGAAGGACTACCTACGGGAACAATGATTTGCTGGCAAATGCAAACTGCAGACTTTTAATGAAGTAAAAAGTGTACATCATAATTTTTTTCAAAGGGGATTCGGGAATGGGTTAAACGCTTGCAAAGATGTATTACTTTTACTGCAAATTGTGTAAGTAATACTTTCTTGTACAGTAAAATAATTCCATGAATTGTGAAGTTTGTATGATCAGTATTATGAAATGCCTATAAAGGGCGCTGTACCCCGCATGTTTTTCTTGAGTGTAGTTTGGAATCTGTACCTTTGAGATGTCCTTAACTTGAATAAGAATGTCTGTAAGGGAGTAGCCGGCCCTGATAATTAGCGTCAAATTAATACCTCATTTCAGTAATCTTGTAAATAAAATAAGTTTGTTATGTTTAAAGCTGAGCTTTTATTATGTAAAACTGAACCACCAAATTGACTATGTTGATAGTTACACGTTTAGATTAGCAAATTTCACATGATGCATCGTAAGGGAAGAATTCCGGGACTATTAGACCATCACATTTTGGATTACTAAATCATGCTCGGGAGGAAATAAAAGGTAGGCTCTCATTTTGTATTTATTTTTTATCCTTGGATGTATTTCTGTTGTACAGTATTAAGAAAATGGCAGCGTTAGAACTAGCAAAAGCTAAAAGAACAACAGTTCGAAAATTAATTAAAGTCAGGAGAGGACCTTGATGAGCAGGATTTAAGAGATGATTACGAGCTCTTAATAGAAAGAAGTAACGAACTAAAAGCTCTCAACAGTGAAATCGAAATTTCCATTGCAGTTGATCAAATGGAAAAAGAGGTTACGGCGAGTGAGGAATATAAAGCGAAATGTTTGAAATACTCAAGTAGAATATTACGTTACTTTGAAAGCAAAACTAAGGTTGAGACAGTTTCAAGTGATTATGTTAATCAAAGTACGAATGTTTCTTTAGGTGAAAATTTAAGAAATCAATGTTCAGTTAAATTGCCAAAGTTAGTAATTGAAAAATTTTCAGGAGATCCGAAACATTGGCAAAATTTTTGGAATAGTTTTGAAAGTATGATTGATAAAAACGAAAGCATTTGTAAAGTTGAAAAATTCCCATATCTTAAAACCCTTTTAACTGGTCAAGCTGCCAATGTTGCTTCAGGAGTCGAATTATCTAACGATAATTATGACAACTGCGTAAAAATTCTAAAAGATAGGTTCGGGAAAAGAGACATCATTATAAATTCCTTTATGAATAAAATACTAAATTTGGATGAAGTTAAAAATTCTTCTAATGTTTCAGCGTTACGCAGAATTTATGATGAGCTTGAAATCTCTATTCTAAATTTAGAAGCAATAAACGTTACTCAGGCTCTTTCGGACATTTGTTAATGCCTGTTTTGCAAAAAATCTTGCCCCACGATCTAATTTTAGAATTTAACAGGCAAAGAGATGGAGGCGACGTTGACATTTCTAAATTTCATTTTATTCTTAAAGAAGGAGGTAGAATGTTGAGAAAGTACTTTATTGGCTTGCGGTGAAAATAAAACGCTTACTAATTATTATAATCAGAAAGCTGTAAATAAAAGACACAACAGAAATATACCCACGGCTAGTGCATTTAACACTACAGTACAGCGAATATGCATCTTCTGTGAGAAACACCACGATTCTTTTAAATGCTGTAAAGGGGTAACTGAGAAAATAAATATTCTCAAAGCACATATTCGATGTTTTAAATGTTTTAAGAAATTTCATTTGAGTTGTTCTTGCAGAGATCAAAATGTATATAGTAAATGTAACGGCAAAAATTATCATGAATCTATCGGTTTGAAAGGTCATGAGGAAAAATTAAATTCATGTAATTTATCTGAAAATGAATCAATTGACACGAGTTCGAAAAAATAACCTTTAGTGTCAAATGTTAATACTAACATTTTGGTTTCTCAGTGTAATATTTCTGTTTCAAAAAATACTTTTATTGCAAACATGTACTGGTTTAGATTGCAACGAAAACGAAACTTAAGTTGTTCGTATTCTTCTTGATCAAGGTAGCGAAAAGTTGTTTATTAAAGATACCTTAGTGCGATCTTTAAAATTAGAGCCTATCCGAAATGAAACATTGTCGGTTTTTTCGTTTGGAACTAAGAAACCAATAGTTCAGAATTATCCTGTGGTCCTAATTGAATTAAGAGATAGAAATGAAAAAAATAACATAAAATTGGAATGCCTAGTAACTAGCACGATATCAGCTTGTCCCATAAAATGTCCCAAACATAACGCGCTCGAAAAAATGAAGCGCTTAGGTTTACATTCAGCAGATTTAAGTGTAAACAACAGTGAAGAATTACAACATGTGGGAATATTAATTGGCGCCGACCGATTCTGAAATGTAGTACTTACAAGCCGGACACGCATAAATAAACATATCCAAGCCGTAAATTCCATTTTTAGATGGCTGTTAGTAGGAAATGAAAAAAATAAACGAAAGGAAGGTAACGATTCGAAGCACTTAGCAGTAATGGTAGGAAATGCCTTCATATCAGATGATTTAAGCGTGATTTGGCAACTCGATTCAATGGGCAAAATGAGGATAAGTAAGTAGGCAGTAATGGTAGGGACAAATCAAGGGCAAAATGAATTTAATCAAGCTGATAATGACCTAATCAGACGTTTTAAAAGAGATATGTAGTTTAAAGACGGACGATACGAATGTAAACTATTGTGGAAATCTACTACGGAAGAATTAGGAAATAATTTTGATATCGCAAAAAGGCGGTTTGAATTTTTAAAGCAAAAATTACAGAAAACTCCAGAAATACTGCTAAAATATAGGGGAATTATTGAAGAACAGTTGTAAGGTTTTAGTTAAACTAACAAAGTTTTATTTTAATATAAATCTTTCTATCTCTTCTCTGTTTCAACTTCCCGTCAGAAGAAGCGCGCGTTTTCAGCTTATGCTAATTTGAAGTACAGCCAAGTACTATTTAAACCAGAGGTAGAAACCTCTCAGTGTGAGAGAGCCTTTAGTCTCGGATCACGGTCTTTCTGTTCGACGTTCGCCTGACCAGCTAGCAGCTAAAATTATAAGCCATAGTGCTTACTACGTGATTGCATATTGAAATAAATTGAAGTGCGCTAGTATTAGTATTTCTTGCTACGCACCATTTAGAGGCCAACTTCGTGATTTGCTCTGCCAGCAAAGTTTAATTAAATTTCTATTTAGGTTTAGTATAAATTTATTCGATTTGTTAAGTTTGGCCCAAGTGTGGTCTTTTGCTTTCTGTATCCCTCCCGAGTTGGGAAGTGTGTAAATAATAGTGACTTAATAAAAGAGGATTTTAAATCCCTTTCAAGTGCAGTTATTCTCCAGCACAGTATCTACATCAGAACAAAGCTCATTTTCAGCTCCCTGTTCCAGAGCAGGACTTTAGGTTAAGGAGTTACTTCACAATGTTTGCTAAAAGTATGCACAGAACACTCAGTCTTGACACAGTTAGGGGAAAATATAGTCGAAGAATGCCCTAATGAAATTAAACCTTCACAGTATTATATGCCGAACCGTACTGTAATTCGCGATTCTGAGACTACTAGTGTCCGTGTAGTTTTCGATGCTTCTTCGAAGACCGGAAAATTCAAATCCTTCAACGAATGTTTAGAAACCGGTCCAAATTTGAATCCGAATGTTCTTGACGTGATCCTGAGGTTTCGTGAACCTGAAGTAGCATTTTGTGGGGACATAGAAAAGGCATTTTTAATGATTAGCATTGCAGAAGAAGACAGGGATTATTTAAGATTTCATTGGTTTGGGAATGATGAGAAATCATATAATATTATGCACATGTGTCGGGTTCCGTTCGGAACAGCGGTTAGTCCTTTTCTGTTGGCTGCCACAATAAACTATCACATTAAAGGGTATAAAGAGGACCATCTGGAGAGTTTTAAAATGCTTCATTCTGCTATTTACGTTGAGGACTTATTTTATGGAGGTAGAACTGTAGAAGATGCGTACCGATTGTCTGTAGATGCTGTAAATATTTTTCGGGATGCGGGTAGGAAGTTGAGAAAACTGAAATCGAATTCAGATGAATTAAATACATTATGGATGAAATCAAATATTAAAGGGGAAGATGGGGTCAATAAAGAAACAAAATTTTTGGGCATGATTTGGAATCCTAGTAACGATGTAATAAAGATAAACACCAAACCGGTTCAGGAGTCAATTGGAAATGGTGAAGGCGACACAAAAAGACTGATATTGAAAACTGTCACCAAAATATTTGACCCTATCGGATATTTGCAACCGTTTATAGTACGTGTAAAAATAATATTGCAAGACATTTGTCTTCTGGGTTTAGAGTGGGATGTTGCACTACCCACCGATATCAAGAAAAGGTGGATGAACTGGTGTGTAGAAATTAATGTTTAAAAATCTCCGAATTCCCTAGAAATTTCTTTCTCAACATTAATTACACGCAGCTGAGCGTTCATATATTTTGTGATGCGACACCTAGAGTTTTTGGAGCAGTGGCATATTTTAGATACGCTGATGAAAATGAGGAAATTAAAACGAGTTTCAAAATGGCAAAAAAGTAGAATAGCTCCTCTCAAACCGTTAACCCTCCCTAGATGTGAGCTAATGGGAGCTGTTGTAGCTGCTCGCTTAGCTAAATATTTAAAACAAGTCTTACCTATGTTAAGCAACAATATTACCTTTTGGAGTGACTCCCAAATAACGCTCCATTGGATAAGAAAATCGCCAAATGTCTGGAAGTTATTTGTTGGCAACCGTGTAGCAGAAATCCAGGCAATTTGCAACGCTAACCAGTGGTACCATTGCAGCAGCAAAGAAAATCCTGCATATCTATTGTCTCGAGGGGAACGAGCTGAGACCATCATCTCCAGTCCTTTGTGGCAAAACGGACCAAATTGGCTTCCCCAGACTGAAAATTTGTGGCCTAAGAGACGAAACATGGAGGCAAATGAGGAGGAGATATCCGTAGAAAAAAGAAAAACTCATGATGTCCTACAAGTTGCCATCGACAACAAAGACGGAGAGCAAAGTTCGAATTCATTGATCGATTTAAATCGGTTTAACAAATTAGGCAAGTTGTACCGAATAACAGCGTGGATATTCAGGTTCATCAACAATTCTAACCCTAGATCCGAAAAACTTTGTGGACCATTAACCGCTTTTGAAATAATGAATGCTGAAAAATATTGGATTAAAAACACTCAATTTCAATATTTCTAAAAGGAAATCCTCGATTTATCTCAAGGAAAGGCAGTTGATAAAGAGTCCAACATCTACTCATTGAATCCTGAGCTCGACGAAGACGGCCTTCTGCGGTTAAAAGGCAGAATACAATTTGCAGACTGTTTGGAATCTGCCAAACAGCCATGGATACTTCCATCAAAGTGTCGATACGTCGATTTGTTAATTTTCAACGCACATGAGAGAGTATTTCATTCCGGAGTGGACTCAACTCTGACGCACCTACGTGAAACATTTTGGGTTGTCAAAGGCAGACAGCGAATAAAATCCTTGTTGAACAGATGCGTGATTTACAAACGATAGAGTGCTCGCCTTGGAGTTCAATATATAGCTCCACTTCCTCCAGATCGAATTCTTCAGTCACCACCGTTCGTTGTAACTGGATTGGACTATGCTGGACCATTTTTCTCTAAAGAGAGCAACAATAAACATTACCTTTTATTATTCACTTGTGCAGTAACGCGTGCTAGTCATTTATGACTGGTAACTTCGATGAATACTGAAGTGTTCTTATTGGCCTTTAGACGATTTACAGCGCTACGAGGACTGTGTTCAATTATATACAGTGACAACGCAAAATCATTCAAGCGCGCAGACACTGAACTCAAAAACTGTGGACTTGCATTTCTGATCCTTCTGTAAAGAATTTCTTCTCTTCTTACAACATTCATTGGAAATATATAATTGAAAGAGGAGCATGGTGGGGAGGATATTGGGAAAGAATGATCAGAACGATCAAAACAAGTCTTGGAAAAATTGTTGGCCGTTCATCGCCCTCTCTCAATGAACTAGAAACAGTGTTCTTTGAGATTGAAGCCATGATTAATTCCAGACCCATCACTTACTTATGTAATGAACCCTCTCCACTCACTCCTGCACACTTTCTGCTAGGTAGACGTTTTCTATTCCTTCCTCCAAGTAGAAAATCTAAGGATGATTTATCTGGATCTAGAAAATCTATTGTGAAAAAGTTCAACTATCAGCAGAATATATTAAATAATTTTTGGAAATTCTGGTGAAAGGATTATTTATTAAATTTAAGATCTGCTAATATGTGCCAGCAAAATTCAAAGGCAACTGAATTCAAACCAAATGACATAGTATTAATCTATGAAGAACGCTACCCTAGAAATTTGTGGTCTTTATGTAGAATCATACAGATTTTCCCAGGAAGGGATCGAAAAGTTCGCTCATGTTCGAACAAAACTGGCACTGGGCTAATAAGAAGGCCAGTACAGTTAATTTACAACTTAGAGCTCAATGATTGAGTCTTAAAAAATTTACAGTATGATATTCACAAGATTGAAACTTTCTTTTTTGTTTTCCTTTTTGTTTATTGTATTCTTTTGTGCTAATAGTATACTTATTCTTCTATTCTTTGTATTAATAGTTTAGTCAAGAAAGCTTTGTACAGAAAACTTGTTTAGAAGATCACATGTAAAAATTTGGTGATTACTTTATTGCACTGTGATTGATGTAAATTCAAATGCTGGAAATTGGTAAGTATTGTTATAAACTCTATGTTAAGAATTTAGGTGGGGAGTGTTACGAAATGCTTATAGAGGGCGCTGTACCCCGCCTGTTTTTCTTGAGTGTAGTTTGGAATCTGTACCTTTGAATTGTGCTTAACTTGAGTAAGAATGTCTGTAAGGGAGTAGCCGGCCCTGATAATTTGCGGCAAATTAATACCTCATTTCAGTAATCTTGTAAATAAAATAAGTTTGTTATGTTTAAAGCTGAGCTTTTATTATGTAAAACTGAACCACCAAATTGACTATGTTGATAGTTACACGTTTGGATTAGCAAATTTCACAATCAGTGTCCGTTATGAATAAATTACGCGTATTTTTGTTTTACTTTCGATACGACCTATATATGTATATATATATCATATTTTCAGTAGATGGGCATTAGAAGTGATGAAGCATAGCAATAAGGTCAGATAAAAGTATAAGTGGAATCGTTGAGAAGTGGAAGACAGCAGAATTGAAGACACAGAAGAATATCACTTTTAAAACTCCATGTCTTTATTCACTTAAAATAGCAGATCGTTTTATTTTAGAAGAAGATCATTAGATTACATATCTAATAATGATTTAAATGTTATTAAATTTAGACTTTTGACGTCATAAATATACATTTTTGCCAAAAAATCGAAGTACGATGAAGGAAGTGGTAGTTTTTAATGAAATTTAAAATGTGTATAGCTCATACACAGATAATAAAATGATTAAAAAAATCAAGGTCATAGTATCTGTTCACGGCTCACAATTACCCATTTAGTGTTCAAATTAGTAGTTAGTGGAACCGCCCCTAGCGGTAATGCATGCTTGAATTCGTCGAGGCAAGTAGTGGTAGAGGTTCCTAATGTCATCCTGCGACACATTCTGCCAAGCATTCATCACTTGTCGCTCCAGATCGGCGATATTTTGTGGTGCCCGAATCTGGCGGCCTACCATGTACCAGACATGCTCGAGTGGTGAAAGATCTGGTGGCCTTCCTGGGCAAGGAAGCGTAGCAACCGCACGAAGACAGTCCAGAGATATGCGAGCGGTATGTGGCCTGGCATTATCTTGTTGCAAAATGGCCTCAGGATGACTTGCCATGAAGTGTAATGCAACCAGCCGCAGGATGGTATCAACATATCGTTGAGCTGTTAAAGATGTACGGAGGATGCCAAAAGATAACTTGCTGTCATATGAAATAGCGCCCCACGCCATCATACCAGGGGTTATGGCTGTATGCCTTTGTAAAACAAAGGCTGATTGGGACCGCTGGCCCTGTCCTCTCCAGACACGAACACGGTGGTCATCTTGTTCAAGAATGAAGCGGGATTCATCACTGAACACTATACGATGCCAGTCTGATGGCAGCCATGATAATCGCCTGCGACACTACTCCTGACGACTCCGCCGATATTGTGGGGTCAAAGGCAATGTCTTAAAGGCCTCTGTGAGCGTAACCCCGCCTCAGACAAGTGACGTGAGATGGTGGACGGTACCACGAGAGGTATAGCCGTGGCGGTAATGCGTTGAATATTGGCTAATGGTACCGTTGGGGCGGTTCGGGCCTGGCGAACAATCATGCTATCTTGCCTCGCATTTGTGCTCCTTGGCCTTTCAGAGCCTTCATTTTGTCGGCAATTTCCTTGTTGCAACCATTGCTGCCAACATCTTTGCACAGCAGTGTCTGTACGCTGCAAGTGGCGGCCTATTGCTCGTTTTGACCACCCAGCTTCATGCAACCCTACAATGCGACCTCGTCAGAAGTCGTTTAGTTGTCTGTAAGGTCTTCGATACCGTCGTAATACCATCTTTATTTGCTTCTTTACGGAATTACAATTGCAGCAACAAAAAAGATAAGAAAAAGAAAGAAAGATTAATTTTCTGCCTCTGTTACTGGTTTTATACTTTGCGAATTGCGCATAAGAAATGCGCGCTATGATCGCAAGTCCTGTTCATTTGCCTTGAAACGTTGATCATTTACATGTTCGATCAAGATGTTTTTGCATACCAAATTTCGTCACGATCGCAAAAGTTTTTCTTTTTACTTCGATTTCTGTGCAAAAGAGTGAATAAGAATACACTCTTTTGCACAAAAAGGGAAGAAGAAGAGACAGAGCAGCGAAGGGTTTTATGGCAGCGATATGAAGAAACAGTCTGACTAAAAATGGCGCGTAGAGCTATTTATAGTGGCGGTTGCATAACATGATAGAGTGTTCTAGAAAGTACTGGTCTAGGGGGAAGATCCTAAAATTGCGGAAAGTTAATTAGAAGTTGCTTGTTCGCCTAGAGCAAAGCCATCGTATGTTTTATATTTTACATACATAAATCGAGCTGTGATTAGAAAATTTTAAATATTTATTTTAAATATTTCATTTTTGCTGTATGTAATAATAATCTAGCAAAAATGCTATTATATCTCTTTGAAATCCAAACCCTTCGCTAACTTGTATCTTTAAAATACCAAAACGCCCGAAATACTTTTCCATTTCACAGCAGTTTTCTCTCCTCCCCGTCCGCAGAAAGTGTGAAAATTCCTTTGTACTTTCTAACAAAGATTCCATTAGCCTTTAACCCCGTTCTTTATAAACCCATTCCGAAGGTCTTAAACTGAAATCAAAGAATCAAAAATGAAATGTCACGTGCAACCTAAAGATAAGAAACCACAATTAAACCTTTTAGGACAAGCTGTCTGCGGTAAACTGATACAATGCATATGGGGAAACTGCATCTGCTACTGCATATGTTAGGGGGAGGGAAGAAAACAAGATTGCAATCTCGGCCGTTTTGGGCGGTTGTGTTCCTTTCAATGAAGGGCCCTGTTGGACGCTTTGGTCGTGAAAGAGATATTGTACGTTTTCAATCCGAATCCTGATTTTTATCTATACTCTATGATGTTCTGCGCTTATTCTAAATTCCATTGTGTTGGTTAATGGTGTTAAATATTCAGGGGGAAAAGCAATGAATATGGGAACATTATTCTTTACCAAGGATTATAATATGTAATTTATGTAATCTGGCGCAAAATAAAATTGCAGAAAGGGAAATTGTTTATTACATATTTATTGATTATATTATCTGTTATCTGGGGTAAAATAACTATGCAATTGAGGATGTTAAATTGGACTCAACACATTTGCATACTAAACCACACAGAAAATCTAAGTAACTTCAAATTTTCTATACACTTCAATCAGAAGGGAGAAAAAAACTGTGTGCACTGTATTAATTTTAATATATTATATACAATTTCAGTTTTAACACTTTGAAACGAATTATTGATGAAGAACAAATCTTTCCCAAAAAGGATTTTAGAATCTCTATGAATGAAAATATTAATGAGTGATATCAGTACAATGATAACTGCAACTTTTAACTGCTTGATGACACAATGTATTGAATAGAGAATCAAACCCTTACATTTACAAAGTTTTACTTAATTGTAAAGTAAACCTGTTGAATTAAAAAAAATTACCTCTAATTCTCACCTTGTTTGGATATTTTCGGTGCTTTAGGTGATCATTACTTTTTGCGCCCTGTGTAAATTAAACATACTAATAATTCAAAGAATAATAAAGCTGTATTCGATTGTGGCTTATAAGAACAACTTAGCTGACGTTCTAGTTCACTGCCTATGTCGCTCATGCTTGGATCTAACTTTGCCCTAAAACATTTGTTGAAGTAAACTGTAATGATGAATTTTAAGCAATTTTTAGTCCTTACCGGTTACTATTTAATGAAATAATCGTAAAAATGCAGCGGACCTTTATTAAAATTATCAAACAGCAGTAATAAGCCATCGAACTAAATCTGGCACCCCAACATTTTTTACACTGTAAAGCACGGATCTACTATCAGCCATCAAGAGGTATATGTATCTTCCTGTCTTTCAAAATCTTATACATCAGCCTTTTACCATGTTGAAATATTTATTTGCATTACGGCATGATTCGCGTACATTAATGCTTATAACCCATATAGTCTGACTTTCTTTGGTCACATAAACCAATGGTAAAACTGCTAACAGACTTGTAACGAATTATTGCTGAGTCTGAAGATGATGACACAAGAAGGTTAAAAATTAACTTTTTTATTCAATCAGAAATCTAACAGAAGACCACATCTCGTGCTTGATAAACTCGGCCAGCCCTTGTAGCGAGATAACGTAAAATAACAGTCAATTTAAAATTTAAATAAGCTAGTAGTCAAAGACCAGACAATTCAACTTAACAGGAAGTTGGCTCACAAATCTAACCAGCGTAAGCATTCAAATATTCGGCAACAATAATGAAAACCGAATAATTTAGACTATCAGAGCTGGCAGAAATGTGCACGCATTCCGGCAGAAACAGTTGTGTCTTACAGTTCTAACAACTTAATACTCACTCTAATTTACATTCTAGTGGCGAAATGGAAAAAGAAGTGACAGTAAATACCTAAATAACCAGTCGTAAAACATAACCATAAAATAACTAGTTATGCAAAATAACAATGACCTTACAAACCTGATTCAGTATCATATACCTCAGATTCAAATTATTTCTGCAGATTCTAATAAATAAATTTTAAAACTTCTTCAGCAGTTCTAAACAATTATTACCTTCAGAATTTGATAATCGTCGGACATTATGAAAAACTTTAAAGTAATTATTACTCTAGAATTTGAGAATCAGCTGATATGAAAAACTTTTGAGACCGTCATTTAGTAAATTAATGCTGTTATTCTTTCTGAAAACATTCACTACGTTCATCTACGCGACATAAATAGTGTGCGTATCTCGAAACTTAAGCCGCTAGTTGTTTTTGCAAGTGGCTATTAAGATCTCTGTCATAACTTACCGCCTTTGGTTTTTCCATGACGACGTCATGCAAGTCGTAGAGAAAGTTCGAATTTCTTTTTAATGAAGTTGGCGGCAACTACGGGTACTATACTGTATGTGTATTCTTCATTATGGTTGACGAGAAAAAGGATCTGTTGCTAGGAGTAATATGTTTAATCATCAATTTCATACTTCTGCTAAACGAATTTCGAAGCCTTTAAAACTTAGAAATTTGAAAAACCGTTGAAAGTAAATGCCATTTGATACTCATGAGTTGAGGAATACATTAGCGATCGAAAATTTTGCTAGGCACAGCCAGAATGGGGTTTAAAATCAAAAATCTCCGGAAGAATCCCATAAGATCTAGAAATTCGAAACGCTTTAGGTGACTGATAATCCACATGTACACAGGATACTTCTTTTTTTGCTACAATCGAAGGATTGCTTTCTTTAATTGCTTTTTAACTTCCCGAGAAATCCAGGAACCTTGCTGCTAAAAGTGCTCATTGGCTATTCGTTGTTCAGTCTTCTATCAGTTTCCAATGAGTCGTTTTAAGAGTCAAAATACAATTTCCTCCAATGGTGGGCTACGAAAATTTTAACGAATTACTCGTACTTAATCTTTAAGAAGGAAAGTATCAAATTCTAATTAAATGTTTTACATTTTGCAAAAATAGGGTAGTTCCTGGTGTTGTTGAAAGCACGTCCAGCTAACAATCTGGATACCTGGAGTTCGAATCATGGCAAGGGCACTACTTATTTTTCCTGTTTCCTTCTTTCAAAAGGGCCTGTTAGTTTCTTCAACTAAACGCAAATATCTGAAGGACGCTAAACGTACTGATGTGCATCTAAGTATATGAGATAGTGTATGACTTTGCTGTACATACCTATCCCTTGGTCCCTTGTCGGGTAAAAGACGTCTTTCTTGAAAAAAAAATGAAATGACATCCACCTCTTTATTTGACAAATTAAAGATTGGTAAATTAAAGATAAATTAAAGATGGTAACCGCATATTCACAAAAAAGCAAGGAATATTTTTAGAAACTCGGTGCGAATTCGAAAACCCTAGCAAAAAATGAAACGCGATGCTATTGTAAGAAGGTGTACGATGTTAATGCTGCACAATGCTACATATGGCAAGATATCTCGGGTGATTAAGAAATTAAATCTCGGGGATCTAATTATTATTTTTTATTCATATTTGCAATATTATTATATATTATCTTAGTAGATAAGACAGCAAAATACTGGTCGTTTAGTTTGTGTTCGAAATCCCAGTTAATGGACAAACTGCGTGGGAATTTTCATGATCTTCCAATATGTATACTGTCAGTATTTCCCGGAAAGTCCTTTACGAAACTATTCCTTCCACTAGGCAGGTAGCCCTAATGGCTTTTGCCATAATTTAATAATCCAAATCCTCATGCCTTGTGTTGGGTACTTCGGTACAGAATCGAGTGATATTTTTTTTATTTTTCATATATAAAATTATATTTCATAATTTTTAATTAACTAAATGTCAGGGTATTTTTTACTGTGACTGGTACCAGTTGTTAAAAATACTTATCGAGAAAACTCTAATCCAAGGACAGAACGCGGTATATCTTTTGTTACTAGCAATGTAAAAATATACTCCACTGAAACTCAGTTTTCTGAATTTTGCAATTTAAATTCGAACATGTTAAATGTTTTCCGTAATATATATCAGTTTAAAAATTTTAAGGAAGTAAAATATTAAGAGAATGACTGGACTGCGAGTTAACCTGCACCCTGCAATCATCCAGACGAAATTGGCTAAGCGGACGGTATGATTTGAATAGTAAATGGTTACTTCCTTGAGTGAAATATGTCTATTTTATCTTGCAATGCGGATATTGCGTATTACGGTGATGACTGTAGATTAGCATAAAAATCTTTGAAACAAAAAAGTATACGAAATTTGTAAAAAATGTATGAAAGATCATAAGTTTACAGCGTTTAAATTAATAATTTGCCATATTAAAAAAAAACTTATTCATGACCTAAAATTCAATTGGGAAATAAATAAGGAAAGGAAAGAAAAAAGAAGCGATATGCAACTACAAATGTCCATCGTAATTACAGTGAGTTTCGTCGTTAAAATTGCGTTATTAAAGGAAAAAAATTAATTCCATGAATTAAAGAAAAAATTCACTCATTCCTCCTTCAAGCAAAAACATTTTTGGCAGTATATGCGTAAATTTCGGCTTGCAGTCCAGTCCTGTTTGCATCCTGAGACTTTTTTTATGTATGCAATGTATTTTAGCATTATGTGAAACATATTATTTATGAAATATCATCCATTTCATACACATACCTTTCTTTATCATAGATACATGAAACATTTTAAAAATACGTGACAAAAAAACTTGCCAGTCATGCCGTACTTTATTCCATTAAAATAATGACAAACTTACCAAACACTTTTTTAATATTTGTTGAATAAGTGCTCAATGGGTTTATCTTTGCAGGTATGGAAGAAATTTATACTTTACACTACAACACGACCGTTACGGTTGCCCCAGTTCTAGAGAATTATGGAGAGCAGAAACAAAAAGACAATATTCTTAATAACACTATGCAAAAAAAAGGCACAAAAATATTAAATCCGTAGACTGATGGCCATTGCATAAATGTATCATCTCCTTATCCGTGCTCGTCTAATGCGCCTTGCGGTAAATTTTGATTGACGTATACTTGTAAGTTATCTCAATAACGGTTCCTGTCAGACACAGATATAGTTGGAAGATAGGAAAATCGAAATGTAGTAACAACTACGCTATATCTTGCACGTTATTTAGTGACATTTCTACGTTTGAAATCAAATATCAGTGAATCAATGTACGTTTGAAATCTAATATCCGTGAAGACGATTTAAAATGGACAATAAAAGAATGGAAAATCTTGTATAAAAATAACTGGAGAACGTATTTGTAGGGGGGAAAAAATTGTGCTGAAAGATAGTTATCATCTGCTGGAGTACATAAAACACATAACGAAGCAATAACAAATTTTTAGAATAAAAATGATGACTACATTGCTTCCATGGCTTGAAACAGATTCGCAGAAAATTCCTGATGCTTTTCATTTAACGAAGCTGAATTTAGACGTTGTAAGCGAACGTGTGATAAACTGTCAACAGTCAGAAATGCATTTCAGTCTTGAAGTAACATTTCGCAAGAGGCGTACATTCTTCATGAGAATGTGTCAGTCGATGAACAAGTAATAACGTTTAGTGGCAAATTCTCATTCAGTCAGTATTTCCCGTTAAACTGAGTAGTAATTGATGGTGTTGGTAGATTTTATGGTCTGAAAGACCTGCAAGATTGTAAAATATGGAATAAAACTGTGAGATCGACTTCTGACTGTGCAACTTACTATATGTGCAATATGCAGCAAAGAAAGGAAAATAATATGCATTGTAAAGCGAATTAAGGAAATCGAGTAGTTTTGGATATGGTGAGAGGGATGGAAAATAGTGGAAGAATTATCATGGCAGATTTCTTTTTTATATTTGGAAGCAAAAGAACTAGAAGAGAAGCAATTGACATTTTTTAGTATAACACTAAAAAAATTGCAGTGAATTCTCCAGAGTTTGCGTGCTCAGAAAAGGGAAATTAATTTCGTTAAGATATAAGGCATTTTCTCCCTCCTTTCCGTATGTCTTCATGGTGTAATCATACTCGACGTGTATTCCAGAGGTCCAGTGTTCGAGTCCTGGCGAGGGCATGGCACTTTTTTCACATCTCCTGCTTCAAAATAACCTAATGATTCTACAGTAGCACCCGAACTAAAAGGCGGTGGACAATAATTCTTCACCACCAGGATTTGGCGATTGGATCCTCTAATCCCCAGTCGCCTTTGAAAGAAGCAGTATATAAGGTATTTTCTGCCTACTTCCAGCATGCCTTCGTGGTGTAACGGTGGTTCGAGTGCTCGGCGACGGCATTGCATATTTTTCACGTCTCCAGCTTCAAATATCCTGCTTCCTAACGTCTTGTACGATGAAATCAGTTGAACCATAATAATATTTCTACTGAAACTGAAAATACTCAGCTTCCAAAATAGCTGTGATTCATTATTATGACCAGTATAGAATTAGGGACTGATACAGTAAGTCACCTAGTGCAAATACATACATCGAAGCAAATGATAAAAAGCTAGCTTATGGTCATTTTTTGTATGTTAGATATTAATACACTGAATGGCTTTATTATTCGGTTGCAACTAGATAAAAATTCATGTAATAAAATAAAAGGGGAAGACGTTTCTCGTGGAATTAAAAAAGTCTTTATTTAGGTAAAATCTGCAAAAAAATCAGCCAATTCCAAAGCCACTTGAATCAGATATAAATAGAAAATGAAAAATACTTAAAAGATGTTATTATTGTACTAGTTCAGTGAACCCAAAATATAGTGATACATGCTCTAAATGTTTAGTTTTTGAAAGTAAAAAACATTCTGGTAGTATTTGCGAAAACTGGGCGATATGATGTATAATGCCCACTTTTTGTGAAATTTCAACTAAATATTTACTCAAAAGAAATCCCTCTTTTCTATCTTCTTAAGTATTTATTCAAAAGAAATCCCTCTTTTTACGATTCCTTTTTGTGCAGATCGCATTCTTTCTTGTACATATCCATCTGTTCGTTTTTTTTTATTATTTTTTTAAATCTTAACAGACTTTTGTCCATTTTGTTTTATATGCGCAATTTCTGTTACTGGTTGTTTTCATTTTTTCTTTGTTTGAATTTTTTATAAATTATTTATCATCTTAACATTTAAGTATTTTTAAGGTAGTCCTATATATTTCCTAAAGTTTAATCTCTTATAGTAATATCAATTTTCTAAAGGTCACAACCTGTTCTCGTTTACTTACCATTCGCACCGAGCTGATCTTTCGATACTCTTTTACTTTCTACTCCTTTGCAGTGCTAGCAAAACACTTAAACTCATTTGGCTATCTGATTTTATATCCTTCGCGGTATCTAATAAAAATAACAATGACCCACAATATAAATCTCTATTTTGGCTAATCAAATGTTTGTGCGGTTCTCCGTATTCAACCTATTCTTAGCAAACAGTTACAAGATAAGAATCGGCGAAAGCTAGAAATCGGTGATAAGAACAAGTGAATCGGTCCTGCAACATATGTTGTCTATTATGCACAGGAAATCTGAAAACTTAAAAATCTTTATTTTGCAATACTTTTCCTGGAACATTTTTCAACAAAGTAAGCAAATGAGATCAGCGTGTTTTTGATTAGTTGCGAAGCCATTTTAGGCTTTATAGATATTGTAATGAAAAACTTCTTTCAGCTTTTATCGAATAGGAGAGAGATGTGAGAGATAAATAAATTCCTGGAAGAGCTCTTAATGTCTTACATCTTTACTGTATACATGCATTTTCTCTTTTGTACTTACCTCGAATATTTCATACTTTTCCTTATTTCCATTCAAGTTCACTCAAGACCATCAGTGGTCTAGTAAATATCCTGCTATGAACTAGTAACTCAAAATTAGTCCTTAAACTCAGCAACCTAGTGAAGATTAACCCGGAAGAAGGAGCGCACTCAACACTGACCTTGGAAATCGTGCCGGGTTCATTAGGAAAATGTGCTATAAATTTTATAGAAACTATTTGATTGTAAACAATAATTGCAATATTTCATTAAGAAACTATGCTTTTTTACTTAAGAAAACTTCTTTTAATATTTAAGAAAAATTCCATTTAAAATAATTGCATACCTAATCAGGGATCAGAAGCTAACATACACTTCTGGCAAACATAGGAAGAATGAATTTTACATGAAAAATTATCACATATTTTGCAAGAAACTGTAGTTTTATTATCTTTGGACCTTGAATATATAGCACATCAGCCTTTCTCAAGTTTTGGTTTCTTTGATGGGCGTTCTTCTGATCCACTAGAAGTAGCATTATTGATGCTTTCACGAAGCACTTTAGGAAGCATTGGCATATTTTTTTAATCTCTTATGTGGGGCTGTATAAGAGATATAACCAAATTTTTTAGGAATTTTCTCCTACTTCTCTATTGTAAGGGCGAGGTCTTAATTGATAATAAAGCAACTCGGCATTTATTGCAGCGATGTTCAACACACAATAAAAAACGACCATCGGCCATCTGTTGATTTTTCGAGCTGTCGAATATAATGATGACATTTCATCAATTTTGTCTACTACACCTTTGTTGCATTATAAAAACTGACCAAAAAATTCTCTCACAGCTGCCAGTTTGTCGAATTTTTTCCGAGCTTCACGATTGTCTAGCCGTAGATACCTGAGAAGGAAATTAAATCTTTTATAAGAATCTTTTATATGAAAGCCATTCAGTGTATTAATATCTAACACACAAAAAATGACCATAAGTTAGCTTTTTATCATTCGCTTCGATGTATGTATTTGCACTATATGACTTATTGTATCAGTCCCTAATTCTATACTGGTCATAATAATGAATCACAGATATTTTGGAATCTGAGTATTCTCAGTTTCAGTAGAAATATTATTATGGTTATGAGTATTACGTAAAATTATGAGTATTATGTAAAATTTCAATGCCTGATCCATCAGTAGCCCACAAATCTTTTAAATATATGACGATTTATGCAAGCCGCACAGATTTAAAAGCCCAAAAGTGCTCTGATTTCCTCTTCACTTGTCATTTTGGTATCCCGATCTCTGGTGTAATTTACCGATATTTTTTTCAATATAAATATCTGTACACTCTACACTGGATCGTATCAATTTAACATTGAAAAAAAAATTCCCAACCTTTAAGACACTCTGTTATATTGCGTGCAGTTCCTTTTAATCCTGGTAAATGAGTTATTATATTTTGAGAAGATGTTTTCAATTTTTGATTTGGTTTTCCTTTCCTCCAAACTGTCCTATTTTTGCTAATAAATATACTTTTAACTAAATCAGGATTTCCGTCGTCTTCATCATTCTGCTCAAATTCACTTTCGCTGCCGTGAGAACTGTATATTTCTTCATCAGATTCATTTTTACTATCTTGATCAATTTCTTCTTCAGAAGACTCAACTTCATCTAATACAGTTCTCAAACGTTCCATCTCTTTTTTATATTCGGTAAATTTACGTTTGTAAGTCATTATCTATCATATAATCTAACAGACCAACAACGAAAACACTGGAGAGCACGAAACTAAACTGCTACTAATGAAAAATTTCGAAGCAGTAACGGTTGCAAGGCCCAAGGCGTTAACTTCCGGAGTACCTTTGCAACTTAATGCAATTACCTCCACAACTTTGTTAAGAAAGACTGATTTAATTAAGAAAGAGCAATAGCTAAATGCAGGAGAAAGAACCGTTAAGGGTTGACTGAAAAGGAAATAGATAAAAAGTCCAACAGTGGACTAGGAATTCTTCAACTTTCAGTTCACTATGTGAAAAGAAAGATCAAGGGGAGTCGTTAAAGGTGGTTGTAAGGGGTGACTGAGTTACCCCATTCTCTCATGGATTCCAAGAAACTATTGCTTCTCTAGCAGAAAAGAAAAACAAGTAAAAATAACAATACACATTCCAAGGGGAGTATCAGACAGGAGGATACTAGAAGGATGATTCATTAACATGAAATATTTCAGGTCAGGATTATTGATTTTCCACACATGGGGGGACACTATGCCCCACGCGATTTCTCCCGGGTTTTAATAGTTTGTTCAAAGTTCGATTCCCGGCATTTAACTGGCTAATTGCAAAAGATTTCCATTGTTTTTGGCATATAAAAAGGGGATATAAATCCTAATATATACTAGAATGATTTATTTTGAGCTCTAAGGCTTTGTTGCAATGAATTACTTGTCTGTTATTTCATTATAGGTACTTATTATTTACACACGTACAGACAAATTTTGCTTACCTGGACAGTCACCGTTAGATACAGCTGCCATCTAAAAAATAAAATCACGTTAAAAATTAATCAAATTTCTTTTTGAATACCTGTGACGAATATTATGAAGGAAGGAACAGAAGTTTATCCAAATCGATACTTAGACAGATATTTTATGTAAGATAATTATTTTAATATTGATATGGAATTAAATTATTTCTGATTAAGATAAAAAATGTTATTGAAATTTCAAAAGGTTATTTTTCAGAGGCGATATTATTTGGTAATAATAGAGGCTCAATCGAACATCAGAGAAACAATGATGATTTTTTATTATAATCATTTCCTCCCAAATTCCTCCTAAGTTAAACTTGTATGTGAATATTAGTAACCTGCTGTAATTAGACACATTGTAGAGACATTAGGTTATTTCGAAGCAGGAAAGATGAAAAATTAGCAATGCCCTCACCGGGACTCGAACCACGCACCTCTCGAATACGCGTCGAGCGTGCTGACCACTACACCACGAAGGCATGCCAAGAAGGCGGGGGAAATACCTTATATACTCCTCCTTTTAAAAGGCGACTGGGGTTTTAGGGAACCCAATCGCCAATTCCTGGTGGTGGAGAATCATCATCCACCATTTTTTTTAGTTCGGGCGCCCTTGTAGAGATATTAGGTATTTTTTGAAAGCAGGAGAAATGAAAAATTAGCAATGACTTCGCCGGGACTCGAGTCACGGACCTCTCGAATACGCGATGAGCATGCCACTGCATCAGGAAGACATGCCAAGAAGGTAGAAGAAATTCTTTATAACATCATTGTCAAGATTTCATTCAGTTAAAAATCAGTTCAATTATATTTTTTAATTTGTTAATAAACGAATTAATCCCTTCTTTCTCCGCTGTTAACAATTACATTGGTGATTATTTCAGAAAATTTTACGACAACATGATAAAGGATGATCGTGTTTTCATATACATTAATAATGAAAAGCGTGTATTTCATTTGTTTGCTTCCATATTTAGCTAAATACTAATATACTAAAATGATTTAAAAGAAAGCTAGGGAAAGGACCAAATACTTAACTCTACTAAATTCGTCATTGGAAGACAAAACGTATATAACACTGCCTTTTTGATTTTTTAGCGGAAACCTTTTTTTTTAATCCATAATGTGTTCTTTGCATTCCTATATTACCTAGAAAAAAAATTTATAAAAACTACATATTTATTTTGGATCATCGTCTTTTTTTCACCATTGCTACAATCATTCTACTCCATAGCGAAGATACAACTCTCGTGCCTCAAATCCGGCTGGAGAAACGCAAGATAGATATCTTTGCTGTTTCCACTCAGGTGCTCCAAAACTTTCTCATATGTTCACTGTCCTGAAATGCAGATTTTTCAACTTAAGTTACTCTTAAAGTGCATCTTAAAGTACTTAAGACCAGACTGCATTCTTGTATAATAAAATAATCATAAACAAAATGAAATATAAAATAAATAAACAATATTTTTTTTAATCTGAAAGGTTTCAGATTTTAAATTACGTCTAAAGGGACGTTTTTTAAATATTTTGTGTGTTAGCTTTATTTATCAAATATGACGTTCTTCGCGCTTAAACCATAAAATTCAGTTCAAGAGCAAAATCGCAAAATAATTATAAATTGAGCATATCTTTATAATTTCCGATAAACATTCTCGCGCGCAGTAGATAAAAATATTTTTTCTGTACAACGTTGCCATTGCTCGCTTTGAAATCTTTGAGTTTGTTA
>KK116688.1:64288-137952 GCA_000611955.2 Stegodyphus mimosarum | reverse complement strand
CAATTTAAAATTATTTTGCGATATTGCTCTTGAACTGAACTTTATGGTTTAAATGCGAAGAACATGATATTTAATAAGTAAAGGTATCACACAAAATGTTGAAAAAACGCCCTTTTGAACGTAATTTAAAATCTCAAACCTTTCAGAATTTCGCTTTTTTTTTTAACTCCAAAGGGACTTTATCCCTGAAGGACTATTGTTTCCGTTTTGCGATTTTGCATTAAAACATTAAAAGTCTGAATTACTTTTCAAACTGTTGTCACCGAATCTTGGAGCTCTGTATTATATTTAAAGAAATTAAATAATGAAGAATCTTCATATATGTACATATATCTCTCCAAATGTTATAAAAAAGGTACCTAGTGCCATCCAATTTTGAATAACATACCTTTCTACCCGAATATGCGCATCTCGAAGCTTAAATTTGGAATTCGTTTTATTATCTATTTCATATTTTGTACAACTTTAACGTATTTTTTATCAACAAACTCAACGATTTAGAAGCGAGCAATGGTAATACTCTACGAGGGGAAAAAAACCTTTTTATCTAAAGCGTGCGGAACTGTATCGGAAATTCTAAAGATATGTTCGTTTTAAAATTATTTTGCGATATTGCTGTTGAACCGAATTTTATGGTTTAAATACCAAGAACATGATATTTACTAAATAAAGGAAACACACCAAATGTTAAAAAACACCCCTTTGGACATAATTTAAAATCTGAAACCTTTTAGGTGTTTTTTCCCCGTTTTGTGTGTTACATTTTCCAATTTTTTAATAACACTGTTGATTTAGAGAACGATGAGGCAAAGCTCTCTCTTTTTGAAATAGAAAAATATGATAGACGATACCTATCTGCCAGGCGCTTTCTGAAATACATCCAAACACATTATGTAACAAATCTTCTAACAAACGTAAGGATGCAATCGTTGAATATATCGATATTATAACGAACACTGGCGAGTGTTCAGATTAAGGGTACGTTATCAATCAAATCAAGTAATTCCCAGAAACATTAGACACAGCTGATAACTGAACTTTTGCATAAGCTTGCAGACAATCCACTAAAAGTGATATTTTTTGTAGCTAAAACACTATGAAAATAAACATTTACGCCTTCCTACTATATTTAAATTGAATTAGCTCAGTTCTATTGCTAATTTGAAGGATATCTTTATTCATATGTTAATGTTTTCATCTGATCAATCTTATCAAAATAGCGGTGGATAAATGTAATAACATTAAGCGGCGCCTACTGCATATACTTTAAAATAAAGAACGTGATTATTGTCAATTCCTTATGAGTTTGTACTTAAAATACGTTTTTGAACTGTAAATCACAAGTAATATTAATACACGAACATGACAACGGTAACAAATGATAGGAAACTTTCATTTGTTATGATATAGGTTTTACTGCATTTTTTAACAAGCATAACAGAGCAACATGTTAGAAAATTACGTTGCTGTGACAAGTTAAACCTAATTTTACGAAATTATTAACATTAATAAAATTGCTTTTAACAACATTACTCATACTTCTGCGCAGAATAGTCTTAATTTTTCTTATTAATAGTAGCATGTCTAGATAAGAAAATATCTCAAACTTGAAAGCTAGATTTACAAAGTTATGTAACCAGACCATAATACTCAAATGCTGAAGTTACCTCACATAATGCAATGTTAACTCGAATTCTGAAATTACAAAAAATTATTATTCCAAAGAGCGTTAGCCCAGAAGGCCTATTAATTTTGTTTTTGCATTTTGTTGCGTTTCACAATAAACGGCATTCCACTACAATCCGTGTTTCACTTTTCAAATTGCTGCCATCAAATATTAGAGCCAAGCAGTATATTTAAAGAAATTAATTAAGAATAATCTGCATGAATATCTATATGTTTCTCGCTCTGTGAAAAACCAACGGTACCTAGGGACATCAAATTGTCAATAACGTATTCCTCCACTCGAATATGAGCATCTGGAAGCCCAAATTTTCAATTTGGAATTTGTTTTATTATCGATTTCATATTTTGTAAAACTTCAACGAATTTTTATTAACAAACTCAACAATTTCAAAGCGAGCAATCTCAAATCTGTACGGAGGAAAAAAAATTATCTCCAGCGCATGTGAATGCGTATCGAACATTTTAAAGATAAGCTCTTTTTAAAGTATTTTTTTATATTGCTGTTGAATTGAATGTTATGCTTTATGTGCAAAGAACTTGATATTTAATAAATAAAGGTAACACACAAAACGTTAAAAAACGCCCCTTTAGGCGTAATATAAAATCTGAAAGCTTTCAGATAATTTTTATTTCTATTTTAAATTAAATAGAATAAAGAGTATGTAATTACTGTTAAATGTGAATAAAAAAAGGAATTGTTTTTCAAAATGATTAAATAATCTCTTTTGTCAGTATCATAAAGATACAAAGAAATCCGAATGCTGAAAAATTATGCAAGTGATACATAGTGTCATTTACCGAGTGAAAAATTGAAAAAATATGTGAAAAGAAGAATTGCTAACAAATTGAATATTTGAAAACATACTGATAATGAGGTTTATAGCTGCAATCATTAATTGCAACTGTCATGTTTTTATGATAGAGAAGATTTAAGGAAATCCATTCTCTCAGTTGAAGAAGTTTCTCAATAATTCTGATAGAAGATAAAAAAAATTAAAAATAATCGAGAGAACAATAACGATATCAACAAAAGACTTTCGAATCTATCTTTTTTTCCCCTTTCTTTCTTTCTTTTTTTTTGGTTTTAAGCAGGATCTTTGTTTTTATGTTTTTAAAATAATTTTATTAATAGTATAAACTCTTGTATGTGTTTTAAATGTTTAAAAAAAAATAAAGCGTAAAATGTATTGATAATTATGAAAGAAGAAACATGTTAGCAAACGCAAAGGAAATTTTATCCAAATTTTACTTAATATAAAAGGGAACATGTTATGTTTCTTTACGAGGTGTTAAATTATTTAAATATATAACTGAATTTCCATATGCGTCTTTTTCTATTGTCTTCAAACACAAAAAAAGCGTTTAATTAAACATTAATAACGCAGACGAGAGGTAAAACATAACTAAGATGTTTTTCAGACAAGCATTACGACTTTACATTATATTTATTATTTTATATTAGAATTTTGTTATTATTCATTCTTATACAAGCTTTACAAATTAATTTAGAAACAATAGCCACCGCTAGCGGTAATTTAAGAATTTAAGTATTGAAAACAGCGAAAGGCTCAATTCTAATTTTTGTCTAAATAACTCGGCCCCAAATATCACAAGGCTTATTAGCGGCAAAGCGATAAAAGTCGCTGAACACCTGCATTTCCACTCGGGTTCGGAATCCAGGCAAAAGGTTTAGCTGCTTGAGCGTTTTGGTAGTTTTTATTATGTGAACTTGAATATGAACCAGAAAGTCCTCTGTAGAGGCAAACCTCCACTTGGGCAGATAATCCTTGCGAGCGTTGCCATAATCAAAATAAATCAGTTCAAATAACCCTAGAAAATTCACTCACAAGTCCCCGAATCGCATAGACTTTATTTTGTTTATTAAGAAGTTATTCTGGACGGCTAGTTATGTGGTTTTTCTTCGCAAGCTACCAAGATATGTTTGGCGGTTGCGATTGTATTCTTTCTAAAATACGACTTCAATCACTATTCATACTCAAACGAATTTGCCTTCTGATTAAACAAATAGAAGGTACAGAAAAAATTTGCAAGAAAACAAAGCATTATTCAAAATAAATATTATTAGTCCAAAGGGGCTTTGTCCCTGAAGGACTATTGTTTTCGTTTTGCGATTTTGCGTCGCAAACATTAAATGTCGGTTCACATTTCAAACTTTTGCCACCCAATACTGAACCCCCGTATTATATCTAAAGAAATTAAATAATGAAAAATGTGCTTAAATGTATGTATGTTTCTCGCATTGTGATAAAACGACGGTACCTAAAGCCATCGAATTTTGAATGCCGTCATCCTGCTGCGAATATAGGCATCTGGAAGCCCAAATTTGAAATTTGAATTTTGTTTTATTAACGACTTCATATTTTATAAAACTTTAACCAATTTTTGATTAACAAACTCAAGGATTTCAAAGCGGGCAATGGCAACGTTGTACGGAAAAAACATTTTTATCTGCAGCTCGTGAGACTGTGTGTAGGAAATTCTAAAGATATGCTCAGTATAAAATTATTTTGCGATAGTGTTCTTTAACTGAATTTTATGTTTTAAATGCGAAGAACATGATATTAAATAAATAAAAGTAACATACAAAATGTTTACAAAACGCCCCTTTGGAAGTAATTTAAAATCTGAAACCTTTCAGATTTTTTTTTAGCTGTTAATGTTTTGATGAAAGAATCATATAATCTTTTAAGAGAAATTGAGGTGTTTAAGTAAATACTTTAATTTGGTTTCTAATTAAAATATTTTCATTATTATTTTAGGTTTAGAATCAACATATTATATTTCGTCATCAAATTTGTTCAGTTAAAATTTTATTTCAATCCGCTTGGTTCAATTTCGCAACGAATATTTTTTTCTAACTCTTAATGATTCTAAGTCCCAAATCCCATCTGAGTAAGAGGCATTTCGAAGATATTCGAAGTTAACTTAATCTTCTATGTAAATCGAATTTATCTGGTTCAGTTTGAAACGTCATATTGAATTTCGCGGCTGGTTCTAAATTAATTGCTAGCCACTTTGTTGATGTGGCATTTTAAGCAAATTAGTCTTCGCAGTGTAGTTGTCTAGGCAGTCTAGCTGCGGTATTGTTTGACAGAAAACAACAACAAAGATGTTCTCTTAATGTGGTGAGAAAGTAGGTCCAAATTAAATACGATGTGGACTGTTTAAAACTTTCATTAGCTTTAAAGGAAGTTAAGATTCATAGAGGAGCTTTATAAGAACTGACCACAAAAATTATCTTCTCCACTCATATTTAGACCGGAATTGATTATCTACTTGATCATGCAATAAATTTTATTCAGATGCGGAGATTTAATATTGCAATCTAAGAACAAATGATTCTAACTATGAAAATTCAGTAAAAATGAAAATCTTACTTTTCAATATTTGAATTGATAATTTTACGTTGTGAGTTTGCGAACTCCTGACTTAACCTCGAATACATGAGATAAACAAAAATAGCGAACATTGCATGAAATGTTACATTCGTTAACTTATATAAATTAGGCCACTCTAATTTGGTAACTTAAATGTAATAAGACATTATCAGCATAAATATTGTAGCAATAAAATATGCTGAACCCTGCCTTGAAAAACGTTCTGCTGACTGAAGTAACTGTACATTGCAGAGTATAATCTAGTTCTGGCCCGTATGTATAAAAGTGATTTTGACATTTTAGCTTAACATTCAAAAAGCGTTGAAAATAAAGAAATTCAGTACATGCACAATACGAAAAAAAATGGGACAGTTATATGTCTTCCATTCTACTGGACCGATTGATAAAATTCAAACTGTGTTTCCCATGTCTCGAAAGCGCGACTTAGGATATGTATTAGATTTATATATAGCAGAGTTCCAATATAGGTATTTTGATACAAAATCGGATTTTTCCTGAATAGCATATCAATTGTTTTCCATATTTCAATACTACGACTCAGATTATGCCAAACTACCAAATGTTGTAAAAATCGCACGAGTAGGTTTTTAAAAAATAACCTCCCAGAATTGTAGCTCCTCAATGTTAATTGAATTTGAATTTATTAATATATCTTTTTTTATTAAACTTATTTGATTCCTTCTTTCACGATTCGAAATTTAGTTTCATTTCAAATACAATCACTCATTTTTTATGATTTATTTTTAAAATTTATATTTTGAAATAATTTTTATACATTTTTCGAATAAAAGTTTTGAAACGTAATCTATAAAATTTTTACCATCATCTTAAAGTAGATGTATTTCTAAGCGCACCTGCAAAAAAAGTGGAGTTTTTAATCCACAATTCCCTAAGATGTACGTGAATTTATATATTTGCGCGCTTTGAAATTTGGCATATTTCTTAAAAACGATAATAACCCAAGTGTGGCTTACGCACTTTGTTAAAATTGTTTGAAAGCATGAACGATAAATTTTTTTCCGCTCGTCTGTAATGAAAAAAAATATATATAATTTTTTTTAAAAGTCAATTCATACTTAGGTCAACATAGAAAATTTTAAAAATACAAAAAAATATTAATTTTTAATATGTAAAAAAACTGTATTGACATCAAGCGTCATCCACCATAAATTTAAAAAATATATTTGAATTTTAGTGGATGAATAAAAAGTATTTTATTAACGATTGAAAATTTGAGCAAGATATAGGAACAGGATATAGAGAGAGTGTGAGCTAATAGTAGGAATTTAAAACGAAAAGTAAAATAAATTGCTATATATGAAGAGGATCGCCAAGTAAATTTTCTTGGCGAAAATTGAAAAAGTACGTCAAGATAAATTTTTTAATTTCTCAGTTCGTTTTTCATCATAGTTTGCAAAATTTAATATTTAGGCATAATTTTAGTCGTAGAATTGAAATATGGAAACATCTGGCATGCCATTTCGGAAAAAGTCTAATTTTTTTGTCAAAATACTTATGTTAGAATGATGCTATATATAAATCTAGTACAAATCCTAAGTCGCGCTTTCGAGACACAAAAACCTCAATTTGAAGCTTGTCAACAGGCCCAGTAAAACGGGAGATATAGACTGGTTTTTTTTTCCGCGGTGTACATAAGGTATAAGATATTGTTTGAAGGTGTAATAGAGATAAAAATAATTTTTTGCATAACAAACAATAAATACATTTCAACATTTTGAATGCATATATGGAGAGCAGGAAGCATTTATGAATGAGAAATAAATGAAACTAAAGTGGGCTGTCCCCCAGGGTCAAGCAAGGCACCGATAAATAGTTGGCTTGGTTTATTGAAAGTTGTACGAAAAGAATTACATATGATGGATATCTTTAATTGTTCTTAGTGACGACAATTAATTATTGGATGGATGCCTTTAATTCTTTAATTGTTGCCAGTATTACTGTAATCTGAGAGACTCATTTACGCAAATCTACGATCAACTCAAGAGATACTTACTAACGAAAGATTTTTGTAAAACCATGATAACAAGATGAGACTTTAGTGTTCTATCCAGATATCTTTTCTAGCAATTCAATTTGATAAATTGAAGCCACTATTCGTAGAAACAACTGCAATAACATGTTTTTTTTTTTTTTACAAATATTCCCTTAATACAGACGAACTTGCACGAAACGTTTCTTTACTTCCTTTCGTTTCATAAACTCTTCAGTAAATTCCATCTAGCTCTTGAAACTGCTTCTTCAAAATTTCAAGAATGTGTTATTTAGAAGTATAACGAAACTTCTTGTTTTTAGCCATTTTTGTTTGTAAAAGAGCTGAAAATCTCTCATTGCAAAGGGAATGATATATTTCTAGCTGATGTTGCTTCTCACTGCACGAAAAAGAAATTAAAATTGACTCATCAACTAACAAAAATTATACTCCAGTTACGTAAAAATAATATTGAAGCATAAAAAATAAAAAAGTTTTATTTCGCTTTAAGGGATCTATTTAATTCTCTAGTCTTACTGCCTATTGCTTAAAAATGAATAATATATGAAATATATTTAATTAATCTTTTGTATACTGGTAATGTAAAGTGCAAAATTTCTGTTCGAAACTTAGGAAATCTTTCAGCTGCTATCAGGTAAATACCCAGTCATGAACTCATTTGAAAGCTCTTCCCTTATTCCATCTATTAATGAAACTTTCATCTACAGACAAATGTCTTTCCATTCATTAAGTTGCATTCATCATCGATAAAGCAAACAATGGGAATTGAAATACTGGAGGTATAGTGAGCTACTGAGATGGAAACCGACATCTGAAACGAAGAATGGATCTCAATCGTATTCGGATAATGCATTTTGTATGATATCGCAGAGCCATCATCTCAACCGAATTTATAAATTCAAAGAATTATCATCAAATCCACGGAATCTATTTCCTTTCGAGAGTTCAAATAAGCATGAATTATATAAATATAATTTCACATTCCTGTAATGCTCCTTTCCTTTCTGGAAATAGTGCGTATAGTAATTTATAATGATTTTTATATCTTTCTATTAAATTTTACTTCATGATATTTAAGCTTACATATACTGTATTTTAGGCTGTTCTAGAATAATGTATCTTTGTGAACAAGTCAAGAAAATAACGTAATTGAAAAATAAAAATAAAATCATATAAATAAATCTGAAAGCTTTCAGATCTTATATTAAGCCCAAAAAGACTTTTTTATAGTTTTGTGTGTTAAATTTATTTATTAAATATCATGTTCTTCGCACCTAAACCATAAAATTCAATAAAAAAAGAAACCTCGCGCATAAAATATATGTGCTTAAAGATGGACGCAATGTTAATGGAATGCTTTGAAATCGTTGAGTTTGTTAATCAAAATTCCGTTAAAGTTTTGCAAAATATGAAATAGATAACGAAACAAATTACAGATTCCAAATTTGGGCTTCCAGATGCCAAACTCGAGAGGAGGAATACGTTATTATTATACTAGCCGCTGCGCGGCCAGCCTTCGTCTGGCTTTTAAGTGTACCAGAAAAATGCCTAAAGAGAACACCAAACATTAAATTTGAAAAGTGCACAGAATTTTACTCTGCAAAACAATTTTATCGAAAAAGAAACAAACAACAACGGAAAAAAAAATAATTAAAAATGCATTACATATAAAAAGCATACAACGAAATAAGCACTATCCCTTAATACAAATATTAATTATCCTAATAAATAAATTTACCAACTTCCCTTTGCAAAATCTTAAGAACTCAAATGGTATAAACAGATTAAGAACTTAAACAGATTAAAAATATCGTGCAAAACGTATCGTTATATATAATTAAAACATTATATCACAATGAAATAAGCAATATCCCTTGATACAAATGTTAATTATCTTAATAAAGTAATTAAACAATTTACCGTTGCAGAAAAAACAGCTTTTTAATTTCTTAAACTTTTCAGTCTCTTAAAACAGTAACATAAGAAATAGGATGAAAAATTGTTGCCAAACCGAAATTTTTAAAAGAATGAAACTATTCCAAATGATGCAATTTTATCAAAAATCTATCAACAACAATAATAAAGGAAAATTGTTGCCAAAACTACATTTTAAAATATCTGAGATCTGAGAAGTGTATTCGAAAGCTTCATTTAAAAAATTTTAAAAAAATACATAATATTATTATTTTTCCAAAATTCTTTTTTTAAAAGGAGTCGAAAGGATTAAAGTTCAACGTGTCCAAAAATCAAAGGAAAATAAACAGCCCATTTTTTAAAATAAGTTTTTTTTTTAATTCCGCTGAAAAGGTGTTAAGCTCACCTTCCTAAATAAATTCGTATTTAAACGATTTATTGAAATACGAAATTTATTTTAAGTTCGTAAAATAGCTAAGTGTCTACGCTTCACGACGATGTAAAAATGAAATGTATAGAGTGAAATCTCGCTTTCCTGTACCCCCATTATGTCTCAAAATGACGCGATTTGATCACAAAACATAAAATTCAAAAAATTCTAATTCTAATTTCGAAAAAATCGCTTCGAGGTGCACTGCCTCTTGTGTAGATACACCTATGTACCAAATTTCGTGGCGCTGGGTCTATTAGCTTACTCGCAACACGAACGAAAGACACACACACACTATATGTAGAGATTATTAAATATAAGGCAGGGCTTTAATATTTCGTGGCAACAATTTGTAAAGTGAATCAGACTTTTATAGCAAACCAACGCAAAATGCCAAAACGAAATTATTAGCCCTTCTTAGCAAATTGCCCCATTGGGCTAGTAAAATTTGGAATTTGGCACAAAAAAGACAGTTATCTTCAGTCAAATCATTTCAAACATTTATAAGAATGTAACATATATCATTTGGTTAAGAATATGACAAAATGTTTGAAAGCCTCCCAGCTGCCGGGCATTGAAATCGCTGAGCACTGTAGTTCTGATCTGGGTTCGTTTCCTGTGCAAGCTGTGTACGAGTCAGTTTCCCTGAGAAAGTCCTCCATGTTGGCATCCCTTCCCTTAGGCAGTTAGTCCTATGGTGCTTTGTCACAATCAATTAAATCAAATCCAAACCAAATTACAGAATACTTACATTTACTGTGTCGAAAGGCATACAGTCCGCGAAGATGATAGGTAATAAATGTTTTGAAATTCAGAAAAGTTTCATTTCTATTATTTCTCCTGATTTCTTGTTAGATATTTAATTGTTTTTTTTAATTATACCACAAAATATATGGTTATTTTATATTTTCTTATATCTTATTCTCAAACTCGGAAGATGAACATTTATTTACAGATGATATTTTCCTTTAAAACTATGCGTTATTTTGTCACCGTGTAAATCATTTTATGCTCTTTAACATTTCGCAAATATTTCACTTATTTGATTCAAATAAACCTTTTTTGAGGTCGTTTACTGACCGTTTTTGAGTTCGATTGAAACATTTGCGCTTCCAAAAGCGACGTTTCTGATAGGATCCCAAGTCGTAAATGTTACTAGTTAAAAGTTAAAGAAATTCTTTGATGAAAAGAAATTCGAAAGTATTATATGTTCTTAAAAGGAAGACGTTCTAACTCCTGAACCGTCACTAAATGTAAGCATTCAGAAATGAGAGAATTTTCACTCTCATTTCAGACCCCATTCTTTACAAAGTACATGTAAAATTTCTGAGCTACCTGTCTGTGACACTTTCGTTGCATATGTTTCAAGTACAATAATCTTCAAGAGACATGAGAGCACTGAATCCTAAACAAAGGTGTAAAAGGAATATAAGGTATAAAAATACACCTATTGAGACATAAAATACTTCATGCATAAGATTAAAAAAACCTTCAATTTAGCTACATTTCGCAGATAAAAACAATTTACGGAATTGTAGCTAATATCACCATAGGAACATCGATTAAATGCGGTGATTTTAGCAGGGTTTGAATTGCATGAAATCAACTAATGTGGCATAAAATACTAATTACAAACATACGTATATATTGATGTATGTATGCCCAATGTTTTTCAAAAGTCATATGAAAACTATTTTACAACAACATAGATAAAAAAACAATTTTTATATATTAGGCACCTGAATTAATTATTTGCTAAAGGAAGAAAATAAAGACATTAACGCTATAAACAATGAACAGAGGATATAACAGAATATTAGTTAGAGGAACTATAAATTCATTTCTTATCATTGGAATAAGTTAGTAATTTATAGAAGAAACGAGTTCAGCTATTTATGTATGACTAATTTCTCTAACTTTTCAATTAATTATTAGTAAAAGTCGAAACGTATTTTTAATCTAATTGCAACATCATTTATTTGCCCTTACTAACAAAAATGTTTAGGAAGGCACTGTCTTATGAAAATTTTGAAACAGTGAAAATTAACTTAATTTCTTGCGAAATAAATTTGAAATATGGAAGGAACTAGAGACATGAAGCAGGAAAGAATGACACAATAAGTAAAATTGAGAAAAAATAAAAAGAACATTATTTGGCCTCAATATTATTTTAGCAGATGTACTTTCAGCGACTTGAACAGTAACATTATCTTCCGTTCTATGAGTAATATATAAAGACTTTTATAGCTATGAAAAGACTCAAGAAATTCTGGTTTACCAACTGAGGAAAGTTTATGAATAATTAGCATTGTTTGTGGTTTGTAGGCTATCAGTATTGTACAAAATTTTCCTTAAGGGAAGAATATTGCTTCATCCTCTGAAGGACATCAAATCAACAAATAATTCACACAAATGTTCGGAGCTTAGTCAGGTTTCGAGCAATGCCCATTTAGATGCAAGCTGAGTTTCTTATTCAGTATACTGTTAGATTAGTGCCTTTGAAGAACACCAAATATAAACTAGAGCTTTTAATGTTTAGTACATTAAAACAAACGAGTTATGTGCGTTGCGATTAATGATTTAAATACCGAACAACAAAATGATATCCGGTGATGATGTCACGTATAGTTTACCAGTAAATAAAATAAAACATCATACAAAATTTATAAATGAAACAGACTTTTATTTTACATTTAAAATTAATTTAAACTATTGGTATTTAGAATTTTATGCTCCCGGGAGTCAAAAAAAGAAAATAAATATTGAACATTTTAGCAAAATGATGATAAAATCAATCAAATTTCATATTGCAAAATAATATTAATTCGTCATTTTTATTATTATTTATATTATTATACTCTAGTATGAACTTAAATCTCCCGACTGTTTCAGCAAAAGAAAAATTTATTTTGATTGCAAGCCATGAGCTAAAAGAATAAACATGATTTTACACATTTCTAACTTGCTTTTTAAAGGCATTATTTAATTGAATTAAATTTAATAATTCATCAAATTCACTAAGAAGTTCACTTAGCTTGAATTCAAACCGATGGCAGCATTAAACAGAATCCAGGAAAGATCTATTCAGCATGGCAAAGCGGATGCATACAGGATAGCAGGTGAGAATTAGAAATTCCTAAAGATGGCTGTTAGTCTCCTCCAGCAAAGTGGATGCATGCAGGAAAGCGGGCGAGACGTAGAAATTCCTAAAGATGGCTGATGGCCTCCTCCAGCAACGTACTCAACTCCACGAATACGGGTGCTCCAGAAGATGAATTAAGCTACATCCGAGATGAATCCAAGAGGAAAGGGTTAGGCGATGGATTATCCGCATCCTCAAATCTGGATTATAGACATCATCCAGGTTAGGATTATCCATATCTTCAGAGAACCTAAAGTAGGCCCCTCACAGCTATTTCACAGCACATCATTCTCAGTAGGGCAAGAGATTGCAAGCGTATTGAAAGAGCGAGCATGAATTTGCCAGTCGGCCCCAATCTGCACCCTCTAATGCCGGGAATCAAGCGAGGTCAAAAGTGACGAAGAGGAGGTTGAAGAGAGAGAAAAACCGCGTGCACCAGCTTTTTGTTATAAACAATTACCAACATCGCCAAAACTCACTCAATAGAGTGACAATTCCTGATAAAAACGCCCCGAAGAAAAGAGTATGAAAATTCGTACTTTTCAACATCTTTCCTTAATCTCGCCAAATAACAACACCTGCTAATAGTAACCCTTAACTTCTGCCAGAAGCACAAGTTGACCTTCACTATAAATCATTCCAAAGTAGCTTAAGAATGACAACATAATGAGCCTATTAATCATTAAAATCTTTCCTATCCGCTTTTTGCTTTAATCTTTGTATTGTGTATAAAAACTTTACCAAATACAAAAAAAAATCAAAAAATATAAAACTACAAAAAAGTATTTAATAACTAATTTTTCATATTATTAATCTTAACTTTTTACCCTATTCGTAAACTTTCTCGAGTGTAAGTGGCTCCCTCTAGTGTGCATCAAGTAAATTAACTTTTGCATTTTTCCTATTTCTGCTCATTTTATTTAATTCTGATGAGGAGGTAAATGGTTCTGAACCACAGGCACTCCGTAATACAAAATCATTGGCATTGGCAGAATGACAAGATAGCAATCACACTAAATCCTACGAAAGCTACAAAATTTTGTGAATTAAATTAGCATATTTCACAAACTTATTGAGCTGTCGACTTGAAATTAATTTTAAATTAAAGTACAAATCTTTCTGTTTCTTCATATATAATTATAATTACATAAACTCAAATTAAGTATTTTAAAATCCAGATTATAACATGAAAAAACACCGCATTCTCATTGTCTACTGCCAGTAAGGTTCCTAAAACTAAAGTACGAAACTTAAGCACAAAACTCTAATTAAGGTAAACTACATTAACACAGAAATTAAATAAAGTACACATTGTGTAGCATAATTTCGAAAATAAATAAATTAATTAATTAATTAGCTTAATTTCGCTACACAACAATACAACACAAGAAACGAAACAGTTTCATAACGGTTCCCTGTCAGAAATGCACTTGGATCATTAAACAAGTTATCTACTGACTGAAGTAGTTACCGGCAGCCTATCGGGAAAGTCGCTGAACGCTGTTAGTTCAACCTGGGATAGATTCTAAACGAACGGGCTGGCTGCATAAGAATTTTGGTGGCTTTCCCGATATGCCCTATGTGTAATGTTGCTGCCCCAGTTTCCTGTGAAGTTCTCTGTGAAGACATCCCTACCCTTTGCGCTAGCGTATTTTTCATTAACAAATAATCCAAACCTAAAATTAAGCTATTGTTTGAAAAGACAGGAATCTTTAGCAAGGATGTCCGAGCATAAAGGCCTGGTTATGAAGATTTCTGTCTTTTCAAACACTGACTAGTTTGTGTAAAGTTGCCGACACGTTAATTATGGAACATGAAGGCATATGAGAACATTAGAAACATGTGAGCGCAGTTCACAGATTGTGTTCATGTCTACAGTTACTGATTTTCGTGTTTTTTGTTACCGAAGGAACCTAATGTCTCTGTAATAGAGACCGAACTAGACTGGGGTGTATTAGCGCTGGATTAGATCAATTGAGTCTCTTGACTCTCCTCAATCTTCCATTAAGTAGGGAAGACTATTAGAAATTATCCCATTTCCCTATTAATAATGTTTGGTATAACTGATAGCAAGTCCGGCTAGCAGCAAAAGATGCATAATTTTGAATCTCGATGAAGGCATAACTGATTTTTAGCGTCTCCCTTTTCCGAAGACACACTAAACTCTATGTACAATATTTTCTTTTTCTTTCACTGCATTTTGAGTTTTATTTTCAGATAGATGGAAATTCTTCCATTGTTATTTGTAGATATAGATTAATATCGGTCAACATGAAATATATGTAAAATAAATGTCTTATTAAATATGCATGTTTAGTTAAACATTTCATAGTCTTGTTTGTTTATATCATGAACAAAGATCTTACAAGTAAAATATTTTATTAATGCCGTCGCTATTATAAAAACGTTGCTAAAAATTCGTGTAGATCTTAATTAGTTAAAGAAAGATAGTTATAATTTAGAAGGTATTTTCTTTCTCTCAAATTGAAAATTGCTTCATGGCTGTTAGATAATACGGAAATATGATATTGTCATATATAAACATTATGTCTACCATGTGCTTTCCAAGAATCAAACCATGGATTCTCAAAATATTAACGTAATGAACTAACTCTTAAACGGTCCTACGCATGCCAAATTCTGTGATTTCTTGCATTGTTAGACACGTTTAATTAATAATATTGTAAAGCCATTAGGAGTATTTGAAGCTGGGAGCATAAAAAATTAGCTATGCCTTTGTCGGGATTCGAACTTCGGACCTTAGAATGCTAGCTGGACGTACTTTCCAGTTACACCACGAAGGCACGCGGCAAGGAGAACTCTTAGAGCAATTTATAGATGCTAAAAATAATGAAATACCCATTTCTTGTCAATTAATATTTTTCTTCTTTTTTAAATATTTTGTTGCATTGTTATTTAAAATCATTTACTCTATAAAAACTATTATATATTCAGCCATTTGAAACGAAATAAGTGCTGCTAACTGACTTGGCTAAAAGAACATTAGAGCAGAGCGTATTGTCCTTCATTTCACAGAACGAAGAATGGTCGCATATTACGTCAGCGGAATGAATGGTTTTGAGACAAAGCGAACTGGGAAACACAACCTTGAAATGGGTATCGGAAGTGATCAAAGGAAAAAGAATTTGGCTAGAGAGTGAGAGAGAAAAAAGAAAACGTTTGAAAGGAATCCTAAGAATGCTCTTACAGAGAGAAAAAGTTGATGAAGGCGCCCTAATTCCAAGCGCAGGAATTAATATGAACTTTACGAAATGAAAGTGGATTTCTGAATAATATTTTCCCTTTTTTATATGCAATTGATCGATTTCGTGAAAAGAGCAGAGTTAAAGCCTTAATAACATATTAATGAGACCATACAAAAAACTCAGTTACGCTGTGAATTATTCATTGGGAATTACGAAGGTTTGTGTATTTACATAAATTAGTTTAAACAAACGTTTCATACTTGATTTCGCACATAAATATTAATAGTCATATGTTTATGAGGTCATTTGCATTATGAGGAGCTCATATTTAAAATTGTAACACAAGTCCTAAATTGTTAATTATTGTGCCAGATATACTTCATAATTTAGTAAGCCTTTTCTAATTTTCAAGGTTAAAACGTCCGTTTCGTAGTCATGCCATCGCTTTGAATTTATTGAAGCAATAGAAGTGCATTCACTACAAGTCCTCACAAATCACCACCATCTAACGTAAATTAACAGAAAATAAAAATGTAACAAATCCCTAATAAATTAAGATATCTAACGACTGGTTCCTTTGCTTCACTAAACGCTAAATCGGCTGTTCACAGCAAAGCCGAGCCAAGAAATATCAGTATAAATCTGACGAGTTCTAACACCGGCTAGAGAGCTAAGTTCAAACACGCAACATAAACTCGGAACTAAGTTCTGAACCGCAGCTTAAATACTGCTTCTGAAGCAGGTTTAGAATTTGCATCTACGTCATAACAAATTTACATTCCGGCAGGAGACTGAAATCAGGAAGGGAAGGAAGGGAAAACTAAAAATAATTGGCAGAATAATATAAAAATCTTACAGCAACTTTGAAGATTGTAAAATCCTTTCCCAAAAATGCGTTACAGTAATATGGGTTTACGTTCATGAGGCTGTAATAAATATTGACCAATGAACTGAAAATCTTTATTTATTTAATAAGTTTTGATATTTTTTATCACAGAACTACTATTTTTCCCAAGTTATCTTGCATAAAAATGATCAGAACTAATAAGGAAGATAGTTAACCTCTTTTACTTCTATGCCATTGTCATGAGTTTCTCTTTTGTATGATATTAAAATCAGAAAACGTTCCCAAATATCATCGAGACAGGAAGATCAGAATTGTGTCTGTCGTTGATGAGAGCCATGGGCACATTACGTTGCAGTTTTTTACCCAGTGCCGCCCTATCTTTCTGAAGAAAAATCCGCCGCGGGAATGGATCAAGAGTCTCTAAAGCCTCTTTTCCCTAGGCAACTTGAAAGGACTTTCGACTTACCACGCATTTTAATTTCTTTTATGCCACAGAATCACTATACACTTACAAACGTTTTCCGAGATTCGAAGCCAGTACCAATGATATGGCAGACAGCAACATCAACCCCTATACAGGGGTTCACAACCAGGGGTGCGAGGTAGCGTTCTAGAAGGTGCGAGAAAAGGTCCAGATAGCATTAGGAGGTGCATATTTTATTTAAAATAAATAAAATAATTGTTAAAGAGTTATATGCAAAACAATGAGGTGCGTGGAGAACATATTTGATAACAGATTTGGCATGCATATTGTTAATGTGAGTATGTGACGTGTATGTGAAGTATGTGGAGAAATTGTACACCATTTTAAACTATTGTCGAAGTCAATTGATGCATATTTTAAAGGAGGAGTTTTCAGTTTAGAAAATATGTTGGATGATGGTAACTGAAGAAAGATATATAAAAACTACGAACAAATCATGTTCTTGCAATGCAAATTAAAAGCAATACTTTGGAACAATATTGGTGTTCGGGAATGAATATTTTCCCAAAGTTTAGTGAAAAGGCATTAATGCCGATGTATTTAGCAAATCTAAATTCTACGTCTTTTTTGTCAATGAAAACTAATTCAGAACCTGATTGGATACACAAGCAGATACGTGAAATGCTATTAGCAACGAAATGTCACAATTTTAAAAACTGTTACCTAATACAGGAACCAAAAAAGTCACTAATTTTTTGAAACATTTATGCAAATGCTATTTTTATTATGTTTTCTTATTTCCATGTTTCATTTTTGTTTATTGTTAAAATTTGATCACACAGCTTTACTTTCTCTTTTCTTCCTTTTCCTTTTTTTAGAAACTACTTAAGATGGTGCGAGTACGTATTAAAAGGGTTTTATGGGTGAGGATAAGAAAAATGTTGGGAGCCAGTGACCCATGCGGATCCGAATGGCTTTCACATAACTAATCGATTAAAACCTAGTTGTTGTTTACGCACTTTAAATAAATCTACTGAAATCAGAATTCATCTTAATTGATTTAGTGGTACTGTCTCCTCAACACTATCATATTTTGAAAATTTTGTCTTAAAGTCATGACAAAAACTTATCCATCCGGCACGTTTTCACGACCTTGGTATTTCTTTTGCATTTTATTCCCCTTCTTTCCTTTCTTATATTAAATGACCGTATTAAAAAATTCTATACGATGTCGTTTGCTGGTAGTAATGTAGAGTTTCGTTTAGTTTGTGTTATACAAACTAAATTTGTTTAATTGCTAAATTTTTAACATTATTTTAAGTTTGGTACCTTTCCTGAACCTCTCATTTTCCCCTCGCATTTCTTCGCCAGGGTGCAAATTTAAAACGAAAAGAGTATAAATACAGATGCATCTTGAAGTTTATTCAGTGCGTGATTTCGCTAACCAAAGCACTTTGTCTTTGCTGTTACGTTGAGTTACTGAGACGTCTTTTTAGCCATTTAATATGTATATCGCCAATTAGGTTGTTGAGTCAGCCTACTTAGCCTTAAATTAAATTGGTAGTCTAGCACATCTTTGAATTTATTGTGAAATTATTCTGAAAGTCTACCGCAAGTCTCGGTGTAAGCACGAAATATATGCATTAGTGTTAAGAGTTTGACGAATAATAAATAGTTTATTTTACCCTTTTCGTGTGTTCTTATTATTCACGCCTGTGAGAGAAGTCGCCAGGTTTCCTAGTGACAGCTAAGAGAGTCAGACTTTACACTGAGATTTAGCACCTTCTTATCCACGAACACTGAAAGGAGACAAAATTCCTAATTAAAATTTTTTTGAAGACATAGAATGAGAATTTTGATGTCTACAGTTATTATTTCAGGAATATTGCTTCTGTTGAGCAGAAACCTTAGAAAGGTTTTTAAAGAACATTTTGTTGAACCTAAAGAATAAATCGCCAGTTTATGTAAATATTTCTTATATACATTTCTAAAAGTTGTAAATAGAAGAATGTATTTATAAGAACCAAGAGTAAACGCTCTTAACATACAGATGAAAAATAGCTTTGTCTGAGGATGGCAAACCATTAATCTTGAATTATGGAACAAACATAAATTCATGAAGACTTTCGGAAAATAACTTCGAATTCTTTCTCTCTTAAAATCATTTTTAGAGTTTTTTATTTATTTAATTTTCTTTTTAGCGAGGTAAAAACGTAGTTATGACTGCTCATATCTGTCTGCCAACGCATTGTAAAGCTGATTTATTTTACGCCATTATAAAGCGTTGCCTGCAGAATTGGCAAGTATTTCTGCCAAGAAATTTACGTTTTTAGAGTCATTTATTGACGAATTTTGGCAAAAGATTTAAGATTTTTTAGTTAAAAATATACTTATGACATATATTAAAATAACCCAGTTAGGTGAAGTTTGTTCTGTGGTTATTGATGAACGTTATGCAGACTAGAACTGGCAGAAATGTACTACCTATTTACGTGACAACTTTGTTTCAAAATATTTAACCAAATGCTATGCTTGAACTAAATATTAAGATTCTAATAATAACTATACTGGATTGCTGTTGATTTCAACAAGGCGATATACAGAGGAAATATATAATTCTTTTAAACATCAGATATTTTCAAGCATATCATCAGTATAAAACGATTTATAAAATGCTAATTGTTTGAATGAAATATGTCCATTATATATGTAATGAACATGACCTGATACATATAAATCTGTTAAAATATGCTTAAGCATTTCCTTAATACATTTACCTTATGCATTTATCTGCTCTGTTATTTCAAATCTTTTATCTCATCATTTCAAATCGCTTTCATCTTAAAACACTTAAAGCAGTGGTCTCAAACTGGCGGTCCGTGGATCAAGTAATTTTATGCTGCCTGTCAGTACATTTTAGTTATATATTTGTTTTAATACAGTGCTTACAGATTTTGATATAACATAAATTCATCGCGCAATGGATTGTAGTTTAGTATTATTTAAGGACATAGAAAAGAACTAGAACACTAGAAAACATTTTAACAGTCATTGCAGCCCAATTAAGTTCGAAGCTAGCGTTGGCTCACAGCTTCAGCTGAATCGCAATACGAGAATAAAAGCTTCAGCTTTTGAGGCTCAAATGGGTGCTGATATTCATTCTCCCTTCAGTTTGAATTTCTTAAAATCTTCCTGAACATTCTGTGTAGCAGTCTCATGAATGGCGAAACTTTCACACGTTTCTGTCTGGATCATACAAAAACGTGTTCCATTTCTCTTCTTTACCAATAGATTTAAGCCTTTCCATAAAATGCTACAACTTGTAATGTGTTTACCATAACAACAATTGAGTTTAACAAAACTGGCCTGAACTCCAGCCAAACTCCAATCCAGTATTATTTCTTGTTTATTTGTGCTAATTGCTATATTGAAGTCCTCCATTTCTTTTCTGTAATTTTAATCTTTTGTTTCAAACATGTTTAATTCACATCTCGTAGATTTTAATGTCTTAAATGTGAATTTGACCCGTCAGTTAAAAATTTAGGTAAATGCTACTTCATATTTTTCGAACAGAAATTTCTGTTTTAAATAGTAATCATATCATTATTATTTTTATTACGATGATTATCATTCATTTTTCTATTTATTGCTACAAATGCATTGAAATATGAACAATAAAATGATCTATTTTTTTCAATATTATTTTTAAAGCTATTTAAATGTTATTTGAAAATAACAGAGTTTTTTGACCGAAAATGGGTATTTCAAGAGTTGTTGATTGAGTCATAGTCGTATTTCATGTCTGACCCACATTCCGCACCATATATGAAACTCGTGGTTTATATGTTGAGCTCAAGATAGCTACTACGTGTTAGGTTTATGGTAACAGCAGGAGAAGGTCAAACAGATCTCTTTTTGAAATATTTTGGTTTGTCTCTGGAGACTGTGACAAGAAATTCAGTTATGTGTTGAATTAAAAGAATTTATTCATAAGCTTAACCCTTTCGCGACGGGAAGCACAAACGCGCGCTTATCGCTGAGGCCGGCAGTCTCTTTCGCAAGTGTCTTTCCAGGGCTTGAGGGTTTTTTTAATATTAAGCCTAAGTCATTAAATTACCAAAATATCAATACATTGTTTAATAATGTTCTGTAGCGTACTTAAAAGGACATCTACATGTATGTGAAACCATATGGACTATGAGTCATATAGTTACTCATACAATATGAATCATATGCTTCGATTCAATGCTATTCTCATTTTGAGTAGAAGGTCAAATCTGCCTGTATCTGAAGCCGTATGGACCTACAATGCCATCTTGTGCCAAAACGGTTTTAAAACGTTCTAGGACACAGGCACAAATGTGTGAGGGCCGGGGATGAACGAGAAAACGCTCTGGCACGCCAACATGTAAGCCGGGAAATGAATGTCTTTCTTACCGGCACGCATACGCGACAGTCGGCGATAAGGGGTTAATACTTATTTCACTTAAATGTACTTCATTAAATTCTAATTAAATGAAGTATATTTAGGTGGAATAAGTATTTAGAATAAGTAATATTCTTCAAAAATTCTAATTGCGTGATACATCATTAAAATATATTTAGTTATAAACGAACGCAAAAGTTATATTTAAACGTAATTAATTACATGAATTGTTTCAACTAATAGCAGTTTATAAACTTATGAAATGTGCTTATATAAATGATTTATATCGCATCTGTACTGGTGTTTTAAACGCATGTACTATATTTTCTTTGACACGGAAATCTTTTAAGATTAAAAGTGATCCTCATCCACTTTAAGCGAGCGGAAGAAAAATATCGTTTTGATGGGAGTTTTAGTTTTGTTATTAAAGATTGATAATACACAAAAATGAAATTGTAGTAAACATTTTTTGGGAGCATTATGAAATTTATGAAGAGTACAGTTTAGTTTGGGAAATATGTACACTGAGAAAAAAGGGGGAGGCAAAGTTTTATATCTCCAGTTCTACTTCGTCAATTGACGAAATTCAACTTCCGTTTTTCATGTCTCGGAAGCACGACTTAGGAAACGTATTAAATTTATATATAGCATTTTTCTAATATAGATATTTTGATACAAATCGGACTTTTTCTGAAAGGACATGCCAATTTATTTCCATATTTCGATTCTACGATTCAAATTATGCCAAAATGAAAAGTTTTGTAAAAATCGCACGAGTAGTTTTTAAAAAATTAGCTCTCAAAATTTTACCTTTCAGTATTAATTTGGTATATATTTGTTAATCTCTCTTTTTTTTTTTTATTAAGCTTATTTGATACTTTTTTTTACATTTCAAAATTTAGGTTCATATGAAATCAAATTCGCCCACTTTTTTATGATTTATTTTTGAAATTTTTATTTTTAATAATTTTTATAAATTTTTCGAAAACAATTTTGAATTATAATCTATACAATTTTTTACCATCATCTTAAAGTAGTTGTACTTCTAAGCATTTCTGCAAAAAATTAGTTTTTTAATCAAAATTTCCGAAGATATAAGTGAATTTATATGCATATTGGCGCGTTTTGAAATTTGGCATATTTGTTGAAAGCAATAATAATATCAAATGTGGTTTACGCACTTTGTTAAAATTATTTGAAGGTAGGGACGAATTGACTAATCTTCCGCTCATGCAGAATGTAAAAACGGAAAGGAAAATAGGTTGCCATATACACTGACTACCAATAATTATTTGGACACTTATGCAAATGACGATATCTGCGGTCCTAAGGTACGTCACGGACTCCGCCGGTATATATCGTGTAGCAAACAGCGTCGGCTTTAGTCGCAAGCAAGATGCCTCGCAGTTCGGAGCTCTCTGATTTCGAGAAAGGTATAATTATCGGGTATCACAAATGTGGCCGATCCTTAAGGGGCATATCTAGCGATCTGAAATATCCGAAATCGACAGTGGCCTATGTGATTAAGAAGTGGAAGGTGAGCGATGATTGTCGGAATGTGTCCCGAGTCGGCAGACCAACGAAACTGGGAGACAGAGACCGACGAGTGCTGTCCAGAGAAATTCGGAAGAACCGCACCCAACTGATGGCCCTCATCCGCGAGGAGTTTCAACAGGCATCCGGGAGTATTGTTTCAATGAATACCATCCGTAAGGAAGCACGTCTGCTTGGTTTTCATGGTCGTGCTGCTGCCCATAAGCCTTTGATCACCAAGTCCAACTGCGTTGTTCGGTTAATGTGGTGCAAAACACATCGAAATCGGACCGTAGATCAGTGAAAACAGGTTCTTTGGAGTGACGAATCAAGGTTCACCCTTTACCATTCGGATGGCAGGGTCTGGGTCTGGCATCTACCTGGAGAACGTCTCCTGCCAGAATGCATTGTGCCAACAGTCAAGTTCGGCGGTGGTGGAATTATGGTCTGGGGGTGTTTCTCCTGGTATGGGTTGGGATCCTTAGTCCCCATTCATTGTAAGCTCAACTCCGATGCCTACTGCACTATTTTGGATGACATTGTGCTTCCTACGTTGTGGCAGTTTTATGGGTTGGATCCCTGTTACTTTCAGGACGACAATGCCAGTTGTCACGTTTCGACGTTAACCAAGGCTTGGTATGGTGCCAATGGAGTTCATCGAATAGACTGGCCTGCCTAGAGTCCAGACCTGAACCCTATCGAGAACCTCTGGGACGAGTTGCATCGTCGAATTCAGAGGTGCACTACCCGTGCAAAATCAGTGAAGGAACTTGCATGCCTTCTCCAAGCCTAGTGGAAGAAAATACCACTAGCTGTCATACAAAGACTTGTGAAAAGTATGCCCCGGAGGGTCCACGCTGTAATTACCTCCCGTGGAGGCTCTACCAACTATTGATTTTGAATAAAGTTAGTTTTTCTTTTCTATCTCAGGTGTCCAAATACTTATTGGTAGTCAGTGTATTAAGAAGTTCGCAAATTGAATTATTCTTGGCTTAAACTTCAAAAATGCGCCAAAATAAATTCTTAAATTTCTCCATAAATTTTTCCCCAAAAATTACAAAATTTAATAATTAGGCGTAATTTGAGTCGAAGAATCGAAATATGGAAAAAGTTGGCATGTCATTTCACAAAAAGACCGATTTTGTGTCAAAATACCGATATTAGAACAATGCTATACAAAATCTAATATATATCCTAAGTCGCACTTTCGAGATTATAAAACGCAATTTGAATTTCGTCAATTGGCCCAGCAGAACGAGAGATATAGCACTGTCCCATTTTTTTGTGGGGGGCAGTGTACAGTGTTCACTAACAACAAGTCAGAGAGGCATTTCGCTCTAAAATATGCCTTACCTTTGTCATAAGCAACTGAAATCCTGGTTAAGTTAGATTAATTTATTTTGAATATGACAAAGTTGATGAGAGGGGAGCGATAAATGTGTTTATGGGAAACTGAATTTTTTATGTTATACATGGTGAAAATCATAAAAATCAACCTTACAGACCTCCCATTCACCTGATTTCGAAACCGTTCAGCCAGTGGTATGGCGTTGACTGGGTTGAACAAAATGATGTCAAGTGCAATTCCCTGTTTAAGGTCTTTAAAACAGTCAAGTAACTATTGTAAAGTAGATTCCTTTACTTAATTTAGATTAAATTTCAAGACTATTTTTTAAAAAAAATGTTTGATGCTTAATTTAAATTTTCTTTACGAGTTATTTTCTTTACAAAGAATGGGGACTAAGGATCCCAACCCATACCAGGAGAAACAGCCCCAGACCATAATTCCACCACCGCCGAACTTGACTGTTGGCACAATGCATTCTGGCTTCTGGCAGGAGACGCCATCCCTGCCATCCGAATGGTAAAGGGTGAACCTTGATTCGTCACTCCAGAGAACCCGTTTTCACTGATCTACGGTTCAATTTCGATGTGTTTTGCACCACATTAACCGAACAGCGCGGTTGGACTTTGTGATCAAAGGCTTATGGGCAGCAGCACGACCATGAAAACCAAGCAGACGTGCTTCCTTACGGATGGTATTCATTGAAACAATACTCCCGGATGTCTGTTGAAACTCCCCGCGGATGAGGGCCATCGGTTGGGTGCGGTTCTTCCGAATTTCTCTGGACAGCACTCGTCGGTCTCTGTCTCCCAGTTTCTTTACGAGTGACTCATATTTAGAATCCAAGTCAATTAAACAACGTGAGAAGTTGTTGATTTAATCGTTTCCCAAAGCAGTATGTTATAGAGGAAGTGGTTTTTCAGAAGCATCGGCTGAAATTAAATATCAGAAAACTCAACTCAAGAGATTATATTACATAAACGCATTCACGCATTTAAAATTTTCATATGTAGTAAAATAAAAGTATAGTGGATTGTGAAATTTTATTAAAAAATCTTTAATTATTTACATGTATTTTTTCTTTTATTCTATCAGGTTCTCCTTCTCCTTCCGTGACATGGTGGCGAGATTCTGTACTTCTCGATGACTCGTACTATATCACAACGCAGGGCTACGTCAGGAACGACATAACACTCGTGAGGGTTCGAAGGTCGGATCTCTCTGCCGTATTCACTTGCCAAGCTGCCAACAACAACCTTACGGTACCAACGTCCAATTCCGTCACACTAGACCTCAATCGTAAGCATTTGTCTTTTATCCTTGAAATTTCAATCGCCTATACTCATAATTAAAAATTTCTGCTTATTTTTAATGCCAAGTTACGGTTTTTAGCGAGGGATGTTTACTATGGTGACAAAGACAAGAAATAATGGTCTTTAATGAGAGCATTTGGAAAACTGAAATGCTCAAGTTGTTTTGTGATGTTTCATCGACGTCAAAAAACTGCCATGATGCGACAACAAATCTTTTGTTACACAGTAAAGACATCGTAAAGTTACCATGACTTTTTTGCCATTTTTTTTATGGTTTTCAATATTTTTTAATTTTTAATGAAGATATTATGTATTTTTGCTGTGCCGCCAAATGAAAACTGAATTAATTGAATGAGAAATAAATCTCTGATGAACTTCGAAGAAACATGTTTAAATGAAATGCAGCAAAAAATTCGTGCAATTTAATAGGCCGTAAAAGGAAGTCATATGGTGTCCGCATCAGGTTCTTTTTAAATTCATTTCAACACTGAAGCCTTTAGAAAAGTTTATTTCAGAAACGAAATCACTAAATTGAACTTTGTATACTGACTTTCCCCAAATATTGTCCATTAAATTTGATATTTTATCAAATCTGCAAGTTCGAATCTCTACGAAATCAAAGTAAATTCATCCTGTTTCCTGCTCTAGAAAAACCTGATGTTCTTCGTAACGTTTGGATGCAATGCTAAAATAAAACTGTTAGTTTTAAATTAAAAATAAAACAAAAAGTATCATTTCAGCATTTCCCTTGTACAAGCATGACTAAGAAAACTATGGAACGTAGTATCATTGTTTGAGATAGTACTTGATATTTATGAAACGCTTAGGTAAACAAAACAACAGGAAAACATTTAGAAAGTGTTAAGTCAAATTTTACTTACGCGTATAATTCAATAACTTTAACATTTACGTTACACTCTTCCTATGTTTGGGAGTATAGGAAAAAAAGAGTTGAAAGAAATATTTTTCAAGGAAGGTATCCTGTATAGATATTTGAGCAAACATTTCCCTATAGAACCCATTTTACGCTAAAATAACTTCCAGATTCAAGTTTAAAATAGACTTTCTCCAAAGCATAGCGTCTTTAGTAAACATTGATTCTCACAAGGTGAATATATAGTTCTTCACCTTGCCGAATAAATATGCTTCACAAACGATACCCATTTCTTCGATGTGTTTCCTATTCCAGTCTATCCCTTCTAGCAAAATACGTTTTCGCTTCAGTATGTAACAAAGAATGTCTTGCACTGAAAGATGTGAAGAATTTTTTCACAAGACGTATTTCGGTCCTAAAATCTAAAACTGCAAACTTTTGCCTTCGGGTTGTACATATAATAGAAGTCTGTAGTTTTAGGTGAATGATATTTATCCTATTTACTGAACACATCTGTTCTATGCTAAGAATTGGCGATAACACTAATTTCTCGAAATTTTGTAAAGAACCTACGTATTATTTATTTGGAATAAAAATAAAAACAGTGTTTCCTTTGCAATTACATGTAGCATGCTAAAAGCTCTGAGAATATATGCATCAGCGATTTCCGAAACTCGAAACTAATAATTATGTCTTCCAGAATCTTTTATTCCTCAGGACTCGGATCAAAGAATTCCGGAATCAGTAATTTATTAATTTTTTGAAATTCAAGATTCCTTTGAAGAAAATCTCAAGGGTTTAAAACATTGCTCAAGGGTTTAAATTATTGAATTCTTAAGTCATTTTATAACTTGGTTTATATATATACATATAAATGAAATTATAAAGTGATTTGATACATATGTATATTTAGCTGTGTATTGTGTAATGTGTTATTGTGTGTTGCGAATTGTAAGGAGAGCTTAGAAAAATAAGAATATGAATCCTCATACGGGCCTTTGCGACGTTTCATGAGTTCTTGCTAAACTGTCGACAATTTCGAAATTTTCGCAAAATATATTTTTCCTAATTTCAGCAATTTGGAATAGATAAATGATGGGTCTAACATCATATATTGTATACCTTGGTATACAATAGTTCTGGTATATTTGCATTTCAGAATCATAATATTTTACTATTGTAGTTTGCAATCATTTTTAGTTCAACTAGAAGTTTCAACTTTGTAAACAATGTTTACGAAAGATTGTTATCTTATTGATCACCGCCATGTCTATTGCTCCACTCAAAGACATTCTATTGTGTTTCTGGCTTTCGTACCGAAGTCTCAATAACGCACAACTATAGGACATTGCATTAGGATATTTTAGTTATCTATACTGTAGACCTGTCTCATTACTCTATTGTATAAAACTGTTGTAAAGCTTAATAGTAGGGAAAAGACAAGTGCGTGGGAAATATGCTTTGTACTGTTTATTATCGTAATCATTTACTAGTACAACACTGCATTAGAGAAAAGAAATCAACGCAGTCATATTTACATTGCAAGCAACATATTAGAGTACATGCATAAAAGTCTGTGATTTTAAAAGAGCCCTTAATGTGTATAAATTTTCCAATTCATGCTAACATGATTTCATCTGAACTGCGTCATCCTATGGGATCGTCATCGATCGTCATCGTATTCATAAAATACATGAACAGGGCATAATCATCGTATATTCTTATGCTCTTTATCAACATTAGATACGTGTTAGATATATTTCGCCATTTCTATTAGAACCGTTTTAGTTTTCATTGTTATAGCACATGCATAGGAATAGAATCCGTATTACATTGTCTGCTTAAACAGTTTGCTGGTATGTATTTTGCTGAACTTTAAAACCGCTACAGCAGGAAGAAAAGCAAGCAGCAGAAACTTATTCTTTATACATATACAGTATAATGAGAAGATGATATGATTAAATTTGCAGGTAGTTTGAGATACACGGCTTGAATCGTTTCGGAAACAGACCCTCTGCTACCAACAGTGACTGCAATCCTTCCGGGCATCGAGTCGATTATCTAGCTTGGATGACAGGAATGGGTACTTCATTCTTTTCGGCTTCAACTTTATGCCAGAGTTCATTAGTTGTAGCGGCGGGCGAGTAGCAGCATAAGAGTCTCTCGCTAACCCATGACCAGATTTCTCAGTGGATGACAGATATGCAGAACGTGCTGGTCAGACTCTCTCTGCTGCAGCATCAAAGGAAGCCGAAACAATGGTCTCAGTAACTGATATTTCGTAATGCTGTAGAAATCGTCACAATGTACGTGCAGACACTTTTCGTCCTGCTCACAAGCCAAGTTTCTAACTCAGAATATGTTGCATAGCTATACCGTGCAACAAGGCCAAGATAACAACATGTCTGTCTTCTCAGCCATTACTAACCTGGCCACTGAGATCTTACATGAGATTCCGTATGGCTTCCTTGACTCCTCGGTTCCATATTATCCTGAGAGACATGGTATCCCGACCAACACGAACAGCAATGTCTCAGAACGACAAACTACAGTCCTGATAGGTCACGATCCTGCTGCAGTCGAAATCCGACACGTGCTGTTAGAAGTTTCTTATTTTTACAGTATGATTTTTACAAAACAGCCAACGTTCAAATATAATTTCTAACTGAGAAAAATCTTTGATGAGAAACCGCTGTGTAATCTTCCTTTTTATACACAATATAGGTGTCTTTACTGCTTTGTGAGCATTGGCTGGAATGCTAATCATGTGCATATCTTAGCATGTAGTAAGTACCTTCCATGCAAGTTTGTCGTTTATTGCATGTCGCCTTCATGGTGTATCAGTTTTAATGGCCAGTAGTACATCGCTGATTTTTATATATTTGGTGCAATAGTATCATACGCAAAGGTCCTGTAACCGCTTGAATATTGAATTGAAGTTCTGGCGCACCCTTTTAAAATGTCCTTTTTTTGTTAGGAAAATACATTTACTTCAAGGCAATTTAATTATTGAAAATACGCATTATATGTAGTCTAAAACAGTAAATAAATGGTAATATATATGGCTCCAAGCGAAAATATCGCGGACTAAAAACGTCGCAGAGAAAACAGTGCAAGCCGAAAGCCTCGTGATGCAAAACATCGTAGGAGAAAACATCACAGTTCTAAAACATCATCGTCGAAAATAAAGCGATTTAAAAACTTCGCAGTTTAAATACACCAACGTCTAAAAAAACGTGGTAAAAAATAAAGTGCCTACAAATCATTGCATGACGGTAACATCAGGATGTGTGTTTTGCAGGATTTAAAAGTTCTAAATGCGTATTCGCATAATATATTGTGAGCGCAAAACGTAATAAGGAATATTTTCATTTTTATATTTTTGAACTATCTGATAAATGTTTGCTGAAAATTCACAAGGAAGTTTAAACGTTCAAAAGCTGAAAATGAGTAGAAAATTAATGCTACTTATTACAGTAATAATATGATTATTAATTCATCTATTTTAATAAAGCTAACCACACGCAATTACTCATCTTCCTTTTTTTTATCTCTTTTAGACTATTTTTTTCATGAAAAATTACCAGTAAAACTTTATTAAAAATATTAATTAATTAAGGGCCTTTATTAGTTAATTATAAAAGTTTAAAATTCCATTAACTGCTATACCTAGAATTATTTTCCAACTCACTTTCAATCTTTTATTCTTAAATTTCCTTCTCATTTTTTCAACAAAAACTGTATTAGTTAAATCAAAAATATAAATTATAAAAGTAAAAACATTCTTCATTCCCTCTTGCGCTCACAAAGAATTATGCAAATATGCGAATTTTTAAAGCGCAAATATGCGACGTTATCGTCATGCGATGATTTGTAGTTGTTTTATTTTTACCACGACATTTTTAGAGCGATGTTTGTAAAGTGCGAAGTTTTTGAACCGCTTTATTTTTTATGATGATGTTTTAGAACTGCGATGCTTTCTCCTTACTTTCTTTTCTCCCACGATGTTTTCGCTTGGCGATGTTTTCTTCATGACGCTTTCTTTCGCGATGTTTTTTCTGCGATATTTTTGGCGGAACCCTCGCACCCTGGTAGATGCTTTCTTTCTCAAATGGGTGAGAAACGGCTCTTCTTAATCTGAACCTGGCAGTTTTTAATCTGGTGCGCCTGTACTTCAGATTAAAGATGACTGATCTTCGGCAGTGTGTCTTCTTCTGTAAATAAAATAATTCGGATGGTGCTTTATCAATAAGGTTCAATTGAGTCCGCAACGAGATCAAAGCAAAGGTTCGAGAATTCCCATATCTTTCTACGCGAGATATGCGTAAAAGGACGTCATAAAATTCATTCAGGAAAGCTATCAATTCTTCTGAAATGACTGGTGGAATATTAAATTATGTAGGGCAATGCTCCAAAACAAACATTCAAGAAAATATTCCTATTAAACCTGTTTTGAACTGTTTAAACAGCTTCAGAATAAAGGTCAGTATAAAAATGTCTTACACATGTAAAATGAATAAATGTAACTTACATTTCCTTGCAGTGTAACAGTATTCTGTATTGGTCCCAGGTGTGATTAAGAACCTAGGCACAGTGCTCTTTCAAAAGCCCCAGATGCCCACTTTCTAGGTTTCGCGGTAGAAAAACTGTCATGAAAATTCCTAGGGGGATTTCGGGGCTCTCAGACCAAAGCTCCGCGAGCCTAAATAGTAATCAGCCCTGTTAATCATACTAAAGATTAAATTACTTGTAACATAAAATTCTGTGTACGTTGGGGAAAAGATGTACTACATTTTTAAGTGCAAAAAATACTAGTTTAAAGAATTAAATTCTATTTTTGATGAAAGAAATGTTTATGATTAACAGATTGTACAGTAATTACGTTTATCGATTCAGGATACATAAAAAATGGGATTCAAGCTCTAGAACTTCCAATAACGCGTCGGATGTGCTTCTAGTTACAGCTCGATGGCATGCAGAAAAGAGGGAGAAAACACCTTATACACACTCCGCTGTTTAAGAGCGACTGGAGATAAGGGGATCCAGTCGGCAAATCTTGTAGCAACGAATTTTTAGTCCAAAGGGGGCTTTGTACCTGAAGCACTATTGTTTTCGTTTTGGAATTTTACGTTGAATCATTATAAATGGCTGTATCACTTTTCAAATTGTTGCCACCAAATTTTATCGTCCTGTATTATATTTAAACAAATTAGATAATGAAGAATCTGCATAAATGTATGTATATGTCTCCAAATGGGATAAATCAACGGTACCTAGACCCAACCAATTTTGAATAATGTACGTTTTCACTCAAATATGCGCATCTGGAAGCCTAAATTTGGAATTTGGAATTTGTTTTATTATCGATTTCATATTTTGTAAAACTTTAAGGAATTTTTGATGAACAGACTCAAACGATTTAAAAGTGAGCAATGGCAACACTCTACAATGAAAAAAACTCTTCTATCTAAAGCGCGCGGAATTGTGTATCGGAGATTACAAAGATATGCTCATTTTAAAATTATTTTGCGATCTTGCTATTGAACTGAATTTTACGGTTTAAGTGCGTAGAACATGATATTTAATAAATAAAGGTAACACAAAGAACGTTAAAAAACGCTCCTTTAGACGTAATTTAAAATCTGAAACGGTTCAGATTATTTAAAATTTTTAGGACGTATTTGCCTTTTCGGCATTGACCACTCCTAAGCCCGGAAGTGGTGGCCATTTTATTATGGAGGCACCTAATAGGCGGTCTCCGTTACCTCCTATGAAGGTACAGAGAATTTGCACCCATGCCTTTGCTGAGATTCGTACACGGGCCCTTCGGTATCGCAGCCGGCTTCTCTAACCACTATACCGTCTCGTCACTATACGAATTATCGTTCACCCATTTTTAGTTCGGATGTCACTTGTAGCGACATTTTAGAAGTTTTCGAACCCGGGAAGCTGAAGAAACCCGCAATGCACCAGCCAGAAGTCGAACTCTGAAATTCCTGATTACGCGTCAGATGTGCTTCCGGTTACCCCACAAAGGTACGGGGAAGGGAGGAATAAAATACCTTATAAGACTAGTGGAACATAAATAGCTAATTAAAGCATTTTCGAATTATATGTCTCTCTTTATTTGACACGTACAAAAATGAATTCAAAAGAAGGAAATTAAGTGCGAAATTAAAAGAACCAAATGTTAAGAGGTTTAGAAATTTTTTTATTAGAAAACCTCCTTTTTGTAGCAGTCATGCACTGCAAAGCATTATACACTGCTGGCTGCCTTAAATGCAACACCCTGAAGGAAGCATGCAAATAACATGAAATTTACAACATGCATTAGCGGAGTTGAGATATGCAAATGATTAGAATTTCAGCGCAGACGCACGTCACGCTCGCCTGTGGCGCCACTTCAAAGCGCTACTTAAGGCTTGGAGCTTTCGATGATTTCAAGTTTGGTAATTTTTTATTCTTGTGGTTTTTTTCAAAAAAAAAAACGATCGTTATACCTCGTAGTAAACAGCGATCATCATTTGATCAAATATCCGAGTTCGACAGAGAAAGGATAGTGGCCTACGAGAGTGTGGATTAACTTTCAGGGAATACGGTAGTCGTGTTGGACGAAACCAAGCAACTGTACTAAGGATATGTGACCGTTGAATGCAAGAGGGTACGACGGACCGACGTGTTCGATCGCATCCACCTCAGTGCACCACTTCACGTGATGACAGGAACATTGTGCACATGGCAGTGACGGATCGCTCAGTCACATCACGAACCATAGCACAGAACATTCAGTCTGCAACGCATCATCCAGTGCCTGCGCGTACCATTCGACGCCGTTTACAGCAGAGTGGTCTGTCCGCAAGACGTCCATTGCTTCGTCTACCCTTGACGCAAAACTACAGACGTCTCCGCCGCCAATGGTGCGATGAAAGAAAGATGTGGATGGCAGAACGCAATGAAATTGTCTTTACAGACGAGTTACGCTTCTGTCTGCAACAGCACGATGGTCGAATTTGAATCTGGAGACACCGTGGGGAGAGGATGCTGGACAGCTTCGTTATACACTGCCACACTGGTCCTGCACCGGGTATTATGGTATGGGGCGGTATTCGATATCACTCTCGCGCTCCTCTAGTATGCATTGCCAGCACTTTAAACAGCCAGTGTTGCATCTCCGAGGTGTTGGAGCCAGTTGTCCTTCCTTACCTTCAGAGCTTGTCCACAGCCATATTTCAACAGGATAATGCGCGACCACACGTGGCACGCATTGTCCAAGGGTTCTTCGTCAATCGCCAGATTGGATTGGGGTTAGGTTATTCAATTATGGCAAAGCACACGAGGGCTATCTGCCTAAAGGGAAGGATGCCTTCGTGGAGGACTTTCTAAGGGAAACTGGCTCGTATACACGTTACACATGGGGAAAACCACGAAAACGCCCATGCAGGCAGACCGTTCGCGGGATTCGAACCTCGGACCAAACTACCAGTGTTCAGCGTCTTTACCGCTCGGCCGCTGGTGGGCCTCCCAGATTGGATTGCTTCCCTGGTGGGCTCGCTCTCTGGATATTTCGCCGATAGAAAACATGTGGTCCATGGTTGCTGAACGATCGACCCAGATTACGTCCCGAGCTGCCACACCAGATAACTTTCACAACGAGTGAAGCTGCTTGGTCTGCTGTACCCCAAGAACACATCGAAAGTCTCTTTGAATCAATGCCGAGGTGTGTGGCAGCGGTGATCTCTAACAATGGCGGCTACTCTGGCTACTGATTTTGGAAGGAACCACACTTCACAGAAGTCTATAAATTTAATCATTTGATACTTGGTCAACATGTTATCTACTAAATAAATTTTGTTGCGATGTCTCTTGTCTTTCTTGGTGTTGCAATTTGCTTGGCCAGCAGTGTATATGTCTTTTTAACAAATTTGTTTCCTAACCTTCTTATATTTTATGATTTGGTATGTCTATAATCAACTCACATTTGAATTATTATTCTTAAAGAATTATTTCATTAAACGTTTATAATAAAAGGCTAACTTAAAAACTGTCTTACCTGTATAATATTTTCTGTTCCACCCTCCTTCTTCAGATGTTTATTGTCATAAAATAATCCCTCTGTTTTCATTGAAGATTTAGAAATTTTAAAGGAAAAAACCCAAAATCAAGGCTCGAGTCTATTCTCAAGAGTCTAAAAATTCAGGATGAATTTGCATTTTTCAGAATTAAAGTATTCTTCTAAAACTTTGGATTACATTTTAATCTTGTCTATTCCTTGACACTCAGGTTTTTTCTAACATGCATTACCTGCGCTTTGAATAAAGTACTTCGAAATTTAAGAGCAAATATAGTCAATATTGAATAGCCAATTTTCCTCCGTTGCTAACATTTCATTAATATTAAAATATGACTGAAATTTTTAAATTAATTTTAATCTACCATACAGTGTATATTAAATAGAGAAATTACGAAATGGGTTAAGTACCCAAAGAAAAAAGATACGAAAGTTCTTTATTCTATCATAAGAGTTTTGAGTATATCCTTAAGCTAACTTTACGCTTTTTACGTGCTTATCCGGCACAACGCTAGAAGTTTGTAAATTAATTTATTACAAAAAAACTGCGGCGTAATTAGAGCACTTACCTGATAATTATTGAAATATAAAGCAATGTAGCTTGTCTTTTTAATAGCTCTCTCTGTTATTTATCATAGGTATCTTATTTAGCATTGAGTTAGGTAATTCTCACTTAGAATGTCTTGATAAAAATTCCGCATTTATTACATATTTTACTTTTTCTAATATCTTATTAATTATTTAATATGAAGTTATTCACTACTTTGTTGATACAAGTTACGCAAAATTTTCAACATTCTAAAGAATGCTTACTCTACTCATTCTGACTGGTCTTAGTAGACCCGAAAATACTTGAGTAAAATAGCTTTGTGAAGCATATAAGTATTAAATGAGTAAAGGGTTTGAACATTAATTAGCACAGACAAGTACCAATTTATCGCTGATAGCATTTCATTTGCAAAAAATGCAAAATTTTCAAAGCATTATTGTTATGAGGATGAAAGCATAAAATTTATACTGTTTTATGTGGAATCTGCAAAGATAATTCGAAAGATAAATTATAGGACAGATGTTATCGGAAACATGAAACCATGTCTTTCCTGAGATCACTATGAAGGAAAATTTCAGATATTTCTGAGAAATAAGCAATTCTCTGATAGGAATGTAGTAAGAAGTGTTGTAATTATCGTATTCCACTACTTTCATGTCAATTATTTGGATAAACCACTTCTTAGTTCTATTTATACTTCCTTGTGCGAAGTAAAAGAAGTAAATCACGAAACATTCCGGCACAATATTTCAACGAAAATATCCTTTTTGACCGCTATCGAAAGCAATTTAACGATGTTTCTTCCTGACATCTGTACGTAAGGACAAAATAAAGGACTCTATTTCCCCAAACGAATTACAAGACTGATTTAAAATAATTTCAGAAGATATTTTTTCAGGACTTCTCTACGTACGTACGAACGTATGTATTTATGAATCTCGCATAATTCAAAAATGAGTAGCATCTGAATGTTGAAACATTGTATATAGGACTGCTATAACCTGCAGAAGGGCACCCTCTATTTTGTTTGCATGCGGCCGCAACAAATATATATATATATATATATATACGAGGCGTATTCGGAAACTAAGTACCGTTTTGAAAAAAAAATAGTAAAACACTTTTTTCGAATCCAATTTTATTTTTACATGAAAATACATGTCTTAAACTATTTTTAACATAGTTTCCGCCAATGATCAAACACTTGTCATAGCGGGTGACCAGTTTTTGTATACCATCGTCAAAGAAACTTCCCGCCAGTTCGATAACCACGACTCCACAGCATTTTTAGTGTAATCGTCAGATCCAAAGCGCTTGCCACCAAGTTCGCGCTTCATGTGCAGGAACAACTGATAGTCGGACGGTGCCAAGTCCGGGCTGTACGGCGGGTGATCGAACTGCTCCCAATGAAACTGTCGAATTAACGATTGAGTGACACCAGCAGTATGGGGCCGAGCATTGTCATGGAGCAACACAATTCCTTTACTGAGCATTCCTCTTCGTTTGTTTTGAATGGCACGCCTTAGTTTTGTTAAAGTCTCACAATATCGTGCCGCATTAATGGTTTCACCTCTGGGAAGAAATTCAGTAAGCAAAACGCCTTTCCTATCCCTGAAGACAGTGCGCACGATTCTTTGTGATGACATTGTCACTTTGAACTTTTGTTTTTTCGGAGAATGAGTGTGTCTCCACTCGATCGATTGTTGTTTCGATTCTGGTGTGAAATGACACACCCAAGTTTCATCACTTGTCACAATTTGGTTTAAGAAGTTTTCTTCCTCATAACTGTACCGCGTGAGAAATGTCAGGGCACTACCAAGTCGCTTTGTTTTGTGAACATCAGTGAGCATTTTTGGAACCCATCGGGAACACAGTTTGCGATAATTCAAGCGGTCAGACACAATTTCGAACAAAACAGTACGTGAAATGTGTGGAAATGCCTCTGAAAGAGTTGTCATTGTGAAGCGTCTGTTCTCATGAATTGCTTCATCAACTTTCCTTACCAAATCATCGGTGACAACAGAAGGCCGACCACTCCGAACCTCGGCGTGGACATTTTTCGACCTGCATTAAACATTCTTACCCACTTTCTCACCATTCCATCACTTATTGCGTATTCACCGTAAACTTCTGTCACTTGACGATAAATTTCGGCCGGTTTAACATTCTTCGCGTTCAAAAATTTAATCACGGCACGAATCTCACAGTCAGCGGGAGAAGTAATTGTCTTAAACATTTTGAATGTGCACAGCAAACTGAAAACACAACATAGAGCAACCAAAATGGCGACAATTGAAAGTCAGTAAACAAGAAAGACTAGTGCGCATGCACGGGACGCCTACCGCAGCCCTGCGACGGCGCTAGAATGAAACTGTACTTAGTTTCAGAATACGCTACGTATATATATATTGTTACTCGGCTGAGTGAGCTCAGTTTTCTTGTTCTTATTATGTTGGAAAATTGTGTATTTTTTGCTTTAAAAATGATTGAATTATTTTATTTTTATCTTCCGGTTAAGGTTTTTATGCCTTTAGGTACTGCGCATGCAATATTTGTAGAGTTATCAACAGTTTAAAAGTTGTTTAAGTGCGGCTAAGCCTAATTATTTTTAATTTGCTAATTTATTATTAAGTCTAATTATTTTTAATTTGCTAAATTATTATTAAGTGTGGGTCAGCAATTTTTTTACCTTAACAACCATATTCGAAACTTTCCATTATTATCTGCATTGCCCGCATGTATTTGAACAGTTTTACACTTGAAGCTAAATTTTGACAGTTTTCTCTTTGTTTTTGGCAAAATTACCTGTCGTAACTTTAGATATAAAAAAACCATGGCTTTAACTAGATACGAATACTTTTCCTTCGGCAAGAACGCAAACAGAGCCTTCCACATATAGCTTCTTTAAAAGCCATATTTTACATGAAGACAAAACTGTTAAGGAGTAGACGATAATTTATGCTTCTAAAAATATAGGTGCAGTTAAGAAAAAAAGATTTTTTTACAGCAAAGCAAAATCGTCAAGAAAATGTGTGAACATCCTCTGTATTTTACTAGAAATTAAAATACATATGAACATTAATATTAGTTTTGTGAAATTATATTTGATCTTTCTACGTTTATGAACTGCTTTCAGTAAAGGTAATTAACTATCCATTTAAAAAATGAGTTTCTCATTAATATGACGGGATAGGAAAATGGAAGAAATCGAAGCAGGAGCAATATCTTAAAATTAGAAGATAAAATCAACGTTTGTTAAAGTTAAAATAAGAAATATGTGTTAAGGAAAAATTAATTTGATAATTCTAAAAAATAATAAATAACAAACGTGGAAGGTATGTATCATTAAAAAGTTCAAAGGATGCCTGTACATTACTTATGGAAGGATAAGAAGATCTTCAAGCTGCTGAAAAATTGTGCGCGGTTATTTTCTAAAATTTGAAAATAATGATTCAAAATTTGTTATTTTTTTCTTTCCAGCTGTCTATGTTTCTGTAACTTTATAGAACAGATAAAGAACATAATTTATTTCAATTTTTTATTTCTGTTCATGAGTGCAAGCTACCCCAAGAAATTTCAAAACAAGAAAAGCCGACTGTAATTTGATGACAGTAAAGAAATAAATAGTTCCCTTTAATGCAATGAGAAAATTGTCAAAATTTTTAGAAATGCAAATTGCTTTGAACTGTCAATTAGCACATGATGCATGACTTGTTTCTTAAATGAAAAAAAAAACCGGCTTTGTGCACTGATTATAGAAGTTTTGAAAACAACCTTTCGAAATCTATTTATTATCTTTACCAAGTGATTTCCTGTGGAAAATAGGAACAAAGATGATATCGCTAAAGAACTGTTGAAATTCAGAAGAAAACAAAAGAAGTACGAATATATCAAACATTTTAAGCTAGGTTTTCAACAAAGAATTATTCTCTCAAAGAATGAAATACTTCTTTTATCATCACAACAGAACATTTTAATAATAGACAAAAACATAATTGATTATATGGGATATAGATATTACACCTTAAACATTAGGTAAAATAGGAGTCTAAAATTAACATAGATTCTGAATAAAATTCTATTCATTTCGAAACCTATAAAGTATAGTTGCTTTTTGCTCAAATGGGAAAATTATTTGTAATGGTGGATGAAAACAAATTCATGTTTATAGTCGAGTCAATGGAACAAGTAAAGAGGAAATGAACGTTCCATTTTTGAAAAAAACCTTTTAGTTCTTAAAAAGAGACATTTATCTAATCGCTCTCGATATCGATATTTTTTGTCAAATCTAAGGTTACGTTTCATTCTAATTTAAAATTTTACGTTGAAATTTTTTCCCTGAATCAGATGGTATTATGCCATGGGAATCGTATACTTTTTGCCATTGTAAATTCCCGAACCTACAAAAATACTATTTGGAGTTTAAAAGTTCGGGGCGAATTTAATTTTGAGAGATGTGAAATCATGACCTTTTGTATAAAATTATTTTACCTACAAAGCAGAATATATATAAATCGTTCTTCAAGCGTAATGCGAAGTACCAAAAACGAAATAGAAAACACATGTCAACAAAAACAGCAAACCAAGAGAGCAGCAAAATGTGCAGATTCAAATGTCTTGCACGGTACTGATTGATGATTTAACTGGCCGCAGTCTCATTCAAGATCCTCTCAAAAGAGTACAGTCTTTTTCCTTAAATACTATACAAGACGAAATGCCCTAACCTGAAACACTTGTCCTGAATGTAATATACAACCCGGACAATTTTGTTAGGTTTAAGATGGAAGATTAACTGCGGAAATTTATAATGCTCTATCAAATTCATTTTGATTGTATTTCATTTGTATTTCATTTTTACAAGATGTGTTAAAACCCGATGAATCTTAAAAATGTGAAGAAAAAATTAAAAAGGAATGCCCTAAAAGCACAAACCGTGTGATGATATTTAGACCTAAGGTTCAATATTGCATTTCAACAAGATGGAGAGTAGCATTTATAGAGGCAGTATCTATTGCTAAGAGATATAATGGTGAACCATCAAGAACATCAGAGAAGACTGTTTCAGAGACTGTGCAAGAAATTCGCTCGTATGGTATCATGTGAGCTTGATATCCCAAAATAAACTATCCACTGTGTGCTGCAAAATTATCTACAGTTTCATGCATTCAACGTGCAGTTGTTACATGAGTTGAAACCTGACGATAAACTGAAACGAGCAACGTTTGATCATGAATAATAATATAAATCAGGAATTTGATAGCAACGCTATGGCACTGTATTGTAACATGCACATATACGTCATGCAGATTTGCTTGTGCCGCCTAATTGCGAGAGTGGTTAGCGACGCTGATTGCCCTACGGAAGGGCCCGGGTTCAAATCTCGAATAAGGCATGGATGTTTCGAAGTGTATAGTGTCCATGCGGCATGTGGGAACTCTAAATACGTGGCGAACATAAAGTTTTCTTAAGATATTGGTGCTAGAGGAAGAGGGGTGGAAGACCTTCGACCCTACCCAGGAATACGCTCCATCAAAATTGGTGAGGAACTGAGTAAAAACGTACAGTCACCTGTATGGTGCTCAAGGCTCTTGAGAACGACAGGCGCAGTCTTGCTGTCCTTGCCACGACGTATTTCGTGGGCTTGTTCTGACGTTACTCTGAGGCGAGTGAGATCAGTTGCAACAACAAATTTGCCTGTTCATATTATTTCTTTCTATATTTCCTGCAGAAATTTCGTTTCCCTGAGGGTCGACTGAGTAATCCAGGCACTCTGCCTAGGTCAGTATGTACACAGACTCTACTTCTGAGGAAAGATTAACAGTCTTCACAGTGACTAGAACCATCGTTTATTCGGTGGTAGGTTCAGGCCCAGAAGGGACCATATGGTCTTGTCTGGCCCTTAGTTGTGTCCACTGAGTTTGTGTGCAAACTTTGTGAAGCAAAAATGTCCCCCTGGGTTGACCAGAGGGGTCATGCCTCCTTGCATCGCCTCTAGGAGTTAGGGCGTTTAACTGTGTAAAGCGGCCATTCGACCAGCCACGTCTTGGTACCCCTTCCTCCTAGTGCGCTGTAGAAATTTCTTAAAAATGAAAATATTAGGAATTAGTAATATTCTGTATTACAAAAGATCATTTATATGTATAAAGAGGAACCGAAAATTGTATTTCTGCACGTTGGCTTTTCTAAAGAATTTAATGTCCTATTTAAGCTAGTGATATTTTATTTTTTATCTGTAATTAAAATTAATTGCATATTCCATTTAATAACCTTTTTTTTCAATTTGCTATGTAAAAAATTAGTATTTTTTGCAACATGATTAGTATTTTTAGATTAATATAATATCAACAAAATTAGTATTTTTTACAACATATTTCATGAACTTTAAACGATTTCTAAAGGATTTAAAAATAAGAAACGCCTATGTAACAAATTTTACACAACAAGCAAAAATATTTCTGTAAAATAATTTGAGCTTTTTATATATGTGCAGCATACGTAATGCACAATAATACTTATTTATACAACAAAATACAGTTTTCTAGCTATTACTAAGTAATTCAATTATACCTTGTGTTTCAAACTTCTGATAATTTGTTGTTTCAATTGGCCGGGTCCTTGCAACTTAATGCAATCGTCGGAAATTGCCAATATCCATCGGAAATTTAGCTGCCTTCTTGTCATAGAAAACATTGCCTAGTCTTCATCATAAGGGGCGACTCAATAATATATCAGAGAAAAGGAAGCTCCGTCTCCATTTTGATGAGGAGCGGCTGCTTTACTTCGGTAGTGGGGCAGCTTTTGAGCTTTTAAGCATACAGCTAACCCCACTAGAAGTGAAATATGCAAAATTCTTATCTCCGGCCTTTTTACAGCTTAGGCAAAAATTAAAGGTGACTAAAGATTAATAACTTCCGCCACTACTCCCCTGCCAAAACTTCTGCAGAGAATTTTTGAATCGACGGTGTGTTAAGTGTTCACACGCCGCAATAAGATTATTTATATGTTTACAAACATGAGTACTTTCTCCTGGATCCAAACCCAAGCCTAAGACTATGGCAAGAGGTTTTCTTATCAATAGGCCCTAGGAAAACAGGACATCACTCATGATAATTTTTATGTTATCCCTAAGTGAGTTTTAAAAACCGCTGTAAGGATCCAATACTTAAAATTAAGTATATGTGTACGTATGTAAAATAAAAATTTACGCAAATAAAATTCTAACTTTAAATTGCAATAGTCCCTTAAATCTATATTTTAATTTTATTTTCCCTTTTCCGTTAGAAAAGTAGTAATTGCTTATAATAAATTCCCTTAACTGCGTTATTTCAAAATTAATAATCATTATATGACTTTTGGTGAAGTAGACGGTTTTGTGAACTGAAGCGCAACAAGAAAATAATAATTTTAGAGTGCTAATCAACCACTGAGATGACAATGAAATCAAAACTCAGAAGAAAGATTTTATTCCGAACACAGTGCACTTGCTTTTTCCTTCTCTTGTTAATAAAACGCTGCCGCGCTGCTGTTTTCTTACTGTAACGACATCAAAAACGTAAATTTCTGGAATGGGTACGATTAGTGTGTCAAATGATTTATGTCCGAAAATGTCAACTATAATAAAAAGAAATGTTTTAATCGCAATAGCTGCAATTTGCTTCTTCGACTATGCTTTATGATTTATCTTCAACGCACTCGTAATTAGTATATATACATAGAAGGAGAAAGCAGAAATGGAGGAAACATGAACAAAATACAAGAGCACATTATAATACATAGCTGGCTTTACACAGAAAGACAAATTATAATGCATAACTAATTCAGTATGTAAATACATTAGCTCAAGTTAGCAAACTTTAATCTCTCTGTCTGTCTATCTACATATATATATATTATATATATCAAGAAATTAATTTATTCACTGAATTCCGTTCTTTGGAAACCTCTTAAAACTCATAAATTAAAACGCGTATCTTATTTAAACAACACATTCAGAAAGTCAATCTAATGAAAATGATTTTCTTGAGTATGAATGCATGCATTCATTGCCGAATTCTTTTCGCTGCGAAACCAAACGTAATGCGTTTAGTTCAGAAACTTTCCGTAAGTCTTAAAAAGTTGGATTTACAGGAAAACCTGGAGAATCCCTGAGGGCTTTTCGGGTCGTAAAAATCCCATAACCGTAAAGCATTCTCAAGTGGGTTTTCGTAAGTGCCTAAGCATAGTTGTTTACTTTCAAAGCATTCCCATTTGCAACTGGCATTTGAATAAACCTGAAAGCGTTTTTATAAATGTCATTTAAGCGATATAAAAAAGATTTCAATGATCATATTTTTATTCAGAATACGTTGTAGTATTAATTTTATCAATGTAAATGTTAGCTGAGATATTTTATTCTTTGTTGAAGTTAAATATATAAATTTCTTTCGCGCCTGAAAACCATTAAATTGAGTATGAATCGCTGTTTGTTCCTTTTGTGGCTGTTTTATGTCTGGCAAATATTTGAATCATTTAAAGTTTCTTTTGGTGCTGATTTTGTACGTTTCTTATATCATTTTACTGATAAAATTTTAATAAAATAAACATTACTACGCAACATATTTTAGCGTACCTTTTATACCAGTTGAGATTATAATTCTAAAGTGATTTAAAAAAAACAAATTTAAATTCTTACATTACATGTTATGCCTCCCAGCCGGTATGGTGGTTATTCGCACTGACTGCTGTAGCGTTTGGCCCGATTTCGAATCCAGGAGAATGTATGGGTGTAATTATTCGTATCTTTATAGGAGGCAACGGGCCGCATATAAGCACTCTGTACCGCGCCATGCTCATAGGGGAAAATCCCTCCCTGTGATTGGATATGGCTTCCGATGACATCATTTCCTCTACGCTTAGGAACGCCTTGACTTTGCTTGGCTTCGAAGTACGCCTCCATACTGTCTAATTACAGTTTGATAATAGTACCGAAAAGATTATTGCGTGCATTGTATTTTTATTGCTATGAGGTTACTCTTCTCACAACAACTGTAGTGTATTTAATATAAAATAATGTAGTTTTTTCCCCGTAGAGAGAAAAAGTATTGTTTCTTCTTGTGGCTAAATCCGTAAAGGTGTATTAATATTAAGTTCAGAGATTTTTAGCCCAAGTGTGTTAGCCCAGAAAGACTATTAATTTCGTTTTGCCATGTTGAGTTGATTCACTTTTCAAACTGTCACCACCAAATATTACAGCCATGTATTAACGAAATTAAATAATGAAGAATCTCCATAAATGTGTGTATGTTCTCGCATTGTGATAAAAGCACGGTACCTAGAGCCATCCAATTTTGAATAACATACGTTTCCACACAAATATGCGCGTCTGGAAGCCCGAATTTGGAATTTGTTTTAGTACCTATTTCACATTTTGTCAGACATTAAACAATTATTGATGAATAAACTAAACGATTTCAAAGCGAGCAATGGCAACACTGTACGAAAAATAACATTTTTATCTCCAGCACGCGAGACTGTGTATCGAAAATTCTAAAGATATGTTCATTTTAAAATTATTTTGGGATATTGTTCTTGAAGTGAATACTATGACTTAAGTGTGAAGAACATGATATTTAATAAATAAAGGTAACACACAAAATGTTAAAGAAAAGGCCCCTTTAGGAATAATGTAAAATCTGAAAGCTTTCAGATTTTTTTTTGATATTTTTATTATTAATAAATGCATTTCTAATTTAAAACAGTTCATATTAAAAGTTTTCTGATTATTAATTCATTATTTCATGTTCGTTATATATCCATTCTCTGCTGATGCATTCTCTAAAAGCATTTTTCGGGATTAGCAAAAACGTCGTTGGGAGCCAACATAGCACACAGTAAATTCACAATATTTATAATCAGTGTGAAAAAGTAAAATTTATTTTTGAAGTTAGACTAATATAGATTTGAAACAGAAGAATACAGATACGTATTTTAAATTAAATAATATTATTTTATAAATATTTGCCTTTTTTTAATGTGTAACATCTTTTGTACTTTTTGCATAAAAATAGTGCTTGTCAAAGAAAGAAGTTTCTTTTCTTATACACGTGCATTAAATTCAGCGACAATAGTGAATGCACTTTTTTCTTTCAATTAAGCCAACAGAATATTAGAAATGACATGGATATTAAACATAGAAATAACATTTGCAAATGAAATATTTTCTGCAATATTAAAGGAACAATGCAACAAAAGTGCAATAACAATAATATACTTAACAGCACACAATGCCTTTATAGTTGGATCGAGATCGTCGTGTTCTGGTTTTTGCACTACAAACATGAACTCAGCTGTTTATATAATCTAAGCGTTTAAGATTCCTTCTGATATTAACAGCATCTTTGAAAGATTTTGTAATTCCATGAAACAAGAAGCCATCTGCAGAACGCTGCAGCTAAATTTTTTCGTTTCAAAGAAAAAAAAAAGTGATAATTTTCACGCTTCGTGTCACTCACGCGTCATTCATCGAAATCGAAACCATAATAAGAACGTCTCAATACGCCAAGAGAAAAGGATGTCATCGAAAAGTATGTCCAATCACAAGTACGGATTTTTCCCTATGCGCGTGGCGCGGTACAGAATGCTTATATGCCAACGGGCCACCTGTTAGTCGCTTCCATAACGAAATGGCCGCCATCATGTTATATAATTTTCGTGCACTTTCTCAGCAAATCAGTTGTGAATACTTATTTTAGTGATGGAAAATGAAACAGGAATACCAACAAGAAATCAATTTAGAGGAATGAAATTTAGGCAAAATATTATGTATAGGTAACATAATTATTTGATGAATGATTCAAATCCACAGGTTAGAGTATGTTTGAAAAGAAGCATTGTAAATGTGAAATAGTAGCACACTAATAACCTCTGTAGTAGTCACAATGTTGAATGCAAGCATGTAAGCATGCATGCATTTTATCGTACAGGCACCGCACGTCATTTTATGGGATAATATTCCAGAGTTGTTGCACTCGCTCAGTCAAATCAGCAATGGCCCGTACTTGTGTATGACGCTGGATTGATCATCCATTCATGTTCCATGTGTGCTCGATGGTAGAAAGATAAGATGATCTTCCAGACCAAGATAAAATGTCGACACTTGGTACAGCACATTGTGTGATAATAGTGGTATGCAGACAAGCGTCATCCATTTGGAAAATGCCGCTTAGAATATTTTTCAGGTAGCAGCGCAACAGGTGCAATCACCAGTGTGATGTATCAATTTGCTATCAACTTCTGCCTATAACGATGAAAGTGCTTCTGCTTTCATAGCAAACTACTTCCAAGATCATAACTTCAGGTGTAAGTCTAATGTATTTACGCCGCACACAAGTTGGTTCCAAATGCTCACCTGGCCTCTTTCTAACCAATATGCGACTACCACCTCCGACTTCCAATGAGCTCTAGCCTGATACCTCTGAAGTCGTAGATTATGGTGATTTGGAATTAGTTGTATGGCCTCTACATAGCTGTTCCTGAAGTAATCGATATTTGTCACAGTTCGCTATTTCACTCTGGTGCCAACAAAAGCTCGAATGTCTCCTACAGACGCAGTGCGATGCGCCACACGCATACGACGAATACGCCGGTCTTTGAGTGGCGATACCCAAGCGGCCGCACCTCGGACTCTTCAGACAGTACCTACTCGTGACCACTACTGCCAATACGCATGCACAGTGAGTAAACTGTCAAATCTTTATGGCGCATCTCGAAAAGAAAATCCATCTTTTCCTAGCCCTACTACACGGCCTCGTTAAACTCAGGTAGCTGCTGATACTGCTATCTTCATCTGCTTATAGACATTCTTGGCTAAAATCTCGCATAGAGCGCAAAGTTTACAGCTGGTATTGAAAGCAAATGTAATTTGCATGTTCATAGCGACTCTATTAGTGCTACACTCAGTCGTCTAGCACGAAATCTGAATAGACATCAGCTTTCAGATGCGCAAACTCGCCATCCAAACTTTGTTTATCTATGAGGTTCCATGAAGAGTTCAATCTAGGAGGTCTCACAGAACTCATATATACATGATATTTCATATATATGAGTTCTGTATGATATTTCATATATATACATTGCTACGAAATGCACAGTTGAGTTAAGATAGTTTCTCCCCAAAGCGGGGTTAGAGTTGCCAGAAGGTGTCAGGAAAAGCTTGGTTGCCAGATTTGAAGCTAAATCGCCATTTGGCGAGAAAATTGGGGATGTGCCATAGACGGAGCGCGAACATTCTAGAACGCATTCTTAACGGTTTTCCTCGAGAATGTTCTCGAAAGTGGTGAAAGCTATATATACGATGCCTATACGAGAAAAAGTAGTATGTTGAGTTCAATATTAGTGTCTGAGTCCAGAGATTAGTTTCAGAGCGATAGAGCCGAGTCGAAACTGTACTTTAGCGGTACATTGCGATTATGCTGTCTTCACCGTTGTAGTCTGAAGGCTTTGTTGCTGATTGTTTCAGTGTGTTTATCGTAGTGTTTCGACGACTGTAAACGTGTCTTTGGAACTCTCTAATGTATTACTGGCGAATAAATTGTGTTTTGATTCTTCATCAAATGTTATCGTCAATTACTCCAAATCCACAAACCCGCAGAACACTACAATATATATATGTATGTCTGTATGTATATGTATATATAAAAGAATGTAATAACAGTTATCATTTACAATGATTTAAATCTCTAACTTTTAAAAGAGAAATGGAATTTTCTGTTGTAATTTGAAATGCAAATTAAAAATTAAAATTACAACACTGTCAGCAATTATCAGAGTTGGTAAATCACCAGTCTTCTGGTTGACTGGAGCTGTAATAGTGAGACATATAGCAAACACAGACTGAATGAAAATATATAATGGCTTCAAACAGTATCATATCAGAAATGTGCCGGCACAATTAGGCAAGTAGATCAATCTTCAAAAGGATTGCACTTGCATAGATGCACTCCAGCATATATGTGTTCAATTCTTTATGAAAATCAGTTTCTAACTTGAGAAGCTAGAGATCGCTATGCAAGTGGAATTTTAAATTTGTTTTACTTATCTGTGTAACAAACTAAGAAAAAAATTCTATTTACTCAGTTGTGCCTCGTATAGTCGCATTTTTACAATTTAGGAAGCGAACATGATAAGGATGTTCGCACTTTTCTGGCGGGTTTACTGTTATTGAGGCTTGCGATTAGCGTCCTGCTTACATCCCCTTACTTATGAAAAGACGTCATAATGAAGGGTTTCCGAAGAGGTTTGTCTGTAGACCTTTGGGTTCCAAACTGGGCGAAGATGAATTTTGAAATCACCTGCCTTAATATTTATTTGTTTATATTAAAAAGTCGCTTCGTTTGTTAAAAATAAGAGCGAGAATGACAGTCGAAAACTGAAACAGGTGAAAAGCTTATACAAAAACTGTATCTATTCTATTAGGATATGTATCAATGAATCCAGTTGCGCCCTTCTTTGGGTACAAATACATTTTTACATTGATAATCAATTGACATATGACTTCGGGAAGAATAAAAAGGTTTTGTCATTGTTTGTCACTGTTGAAGAAAAATTAACTGCTATCATATATCCGACAATATTGTATTTATTTATTGTATTCTTTGCCTTTGGCTAATCATAGCCATCATATTAATAAGCTCACTTGAATCATCAAAGTCGTGTTTGTTTTAATCAAACTATAACTGTTGTTCCAAAGATAAAGGGCTGAATTTAGATGTATTAGCATTTAAGCATACAAAGTGATTTGCCAGAGATTAGGTCCAAAAGTCATATCTGAGTGTAAGATACAATGTAGCCTTCTAACGAAAACTCTGTTGTCGACAGATGCCCTATAACATAACATCCGGGCTATTTTTGTAATGATGCTAGACTTTGAAAAGCGTATCTGGCGTGAGCTTGTAAAGTCCGACTTATGAAATTTGTCTTTTCTTTTTGGGAAGCTTAGCAAACAGTGTTGCCTTTTCGAACTGCATTTATCTAATTAATATTCATCCATTGCAAATAATAGTATTTTCCTTACCCATTATATTGTCAAGTATTTGTATGTTTCTGGACTGAGAGAGTATATGCATTATAATTGGGTAAAGCATTTAGGCAGTACCATAGTGTTTTTCAGACAAAATTTATAGCATTTAGAGAATCTCGTTGCATTGTTAGTACAAGCCTGACGAAAATATTCCTTATTTTCGATAGCGCTCCAAACTAAACTGCTACAGCCGGCACGAAATCTGAGTATTTTTAGTGCAAGAAATTTATAAATCTTCCTGTTTGATACCTAACTCTGAAACCTAATTTTTGATACTTTCCCGCACGTATGATTATTTTAAAGAAAGAGTGAGTTCATATTTCAGCATGGAAAGCTGCAAAGTCTTCTTCAATTAAAGAGCTATGAAGGGAAACTTCACCTTTTACTTCAAATATTCCCTAACGCAGTTGTCAGGAATTAGTGGTAGCAGAAGAGAGATTCTGCAGCAACTGATAAGCGGATTCATCTCTTACAACCCAAAGCTTTTAAAGCATCTGTCAGTAATACCAATGACTGGTTTCTTGAGACAACTTGCTGTAATCCCTGTCTAACAGTAACTAGCACATCTGTGGTGACTATGGAAATCTAGAACCCCATATGCTTGAATATCCCGCCTTCAGAACGTCCCACTCACGCAAATCAGCAGCAGATTTAGAGGGAATATGGTGTTCAGAAGTTTCAAAGAGTAACTACTGTGCGGCAAAATGCGAAAGTGTAAGGAGTTATGGAATTCCTTGTGGGAAGGATAAATGATATGCTGCCACTAGTATTTTTATTGGGTTTATGTATTTCTTTTATTTTTCATGGTTATGTACTTTAAATAAAGACGGACATTATACAGGTATATGCTTAAGATTGTAGAGACATTAGGGTATTTTATTTTCAAAGCAGGAGAGATGAAAAATGAGCAATGCTCTCGCTGGGACTCGAGCCAGAGACCTCTCGAATACTCGCCGAATGTGTTGACTACTACACCACGAAGGCATGCTAAGAAGGCGGGAGGAATTCCTTATAAGGTGTATTCTGGAGCTTGAATGGTCTTGAAATGGTAACTGCTGATATAACATCTCATCTTAGGGCACGTTTGCTATCACTTGCAGTCATTAATTCAAAAGTTATGAAGAAAGCAGTGCAGTTAATAAAAACTGTTGTCTCAGATATATCTTCAACAAGCTCACATGATGTGAATTTTATGTAAACTTAGTTCTTGTTCTGAAAGAATTCACTTACTTAATGCTTTGGGAAAAGAGGACGTATATTCGGCTGAAATATAATACGATATATGTAGAGAATATTTGTAAATTTATAGACTAGTTATAGCAAGGAAAGTTTCTTGCTCTTCACTTTCACACACATGCTATTTAACACAATAGTCATAAGAGTGAAGTGTATCACGTAATATATCATGCATTTTGAAACGCATATAAGTTACAACAAAAGTAGAACTGGATAGAAAAACTGTAGAATTACTGCCCAGATGGTAACAATCTTCAATCCTACATAACAAAAGGAAACATGACATGATTGAGAGTAAGCGAGTCAAAAACTCAAAATATTCATCTATTATTTTAATAACATGCGCACGTAAATGTTTCTTAGTTTAAATTTTTACTTAACAGTACTGTGATATAGATACAGTTATTTCTATATTACACTGAGAAGAATATCTCCCATGGGTTGCTCGAAATGAATGATTTTGGAAGAAAGAACTTCTATCCTATATAAGAGTATTTTATTGGGGCATTTTAGGAATATGGTCCATTGCCAAAATCTTCAGGATAAGGGTTGAATGAATGTTCTGGTATTTTACTCTCCCTTCTGATGAATTCATGCATTTCAGCGTTCAAAGTAATTAATTACTGAACCTGAAATGACGAATAAATGCTTATGCGCTACTCAATAATGCAAAGATTTTTCTCTTTAGGAATTTGCGTCGATTTATATTCAAACTTTCCACTCAACTTCATAGCGTCGTTTACCATCACGCGTACATTAATACACTCTATTGACCACTCCTTCACCGTGTCAAAGCAATAATTATCGGCCGCGGTTACTTGATCACGCTATAGTGAGAGATCAGGGATCACAATGCCATTACATTGCATTACCCTTAATTAAACGAAAAATTCATTTCCAGAGAGATGCAAGGATTGGCGAAAATATTGCGGAGGAATTTTTGAACTCCGAGTGACAAGGTAATTATCGCCTTAGAGGCAATTTTCCGGTCGGGCACGGGACCAGTTGCCAAGGCGGCTTTCTCCAAACTTTTGAAAGTTGGTTTCCACTTTCCGGGCTATGAATAATTTATTGGTTCTTGTTTGAAAGTTATAGGGAGAATTTTTCGAAGGAGATGGAATTTAGAGAATATCGATCCAGGATTTGCGTCCCGACGTCCATTCAGAGCCTCTATTCCCTGGAAACTCGGTTGCCGAAAGAATATATTCTTATTTTTTGGGGTAGGTATTGGATATAGGATTGCGCGCACACACAAAAAAATTTCACTATAGAGAGATTTTACTATGCCTACCAATAACAGAAGAACGTAAAGCAATCATGCAAAACTCAGAACCAGGCTTTAGTGGGAACGTACAATTTATCCCCACTGAATTGGAGCTAACCATTTTTACAGTGGGATTTGTAAGAGTGGTAAAGCTTTCGTCTTATATTTGGGCTGCAAATGGAAACCTACACTGTATATATGATTCTGCAAATTTACGTAAACGGTTTGTAAACTATACGATTTATAAATACTATTTCTATGTGTATGCATGTAGTAGTTACAATCTCACTTCACTGGAGAGGAGAATTTCATATGCACTGTTGCCTGTGGCTTATGAAAGGAAGAAATGTGTATGTTGCGTTTTCTTTATTTATCGATAATGATCCAAAACTTATTTTTCAAAACAGTAACTTTTTATGTCTAATATTATGATTATGTACAGTGAAGTCCAGAATTTTGTGGATTTCAACTCCTTTGCCATTACCCTCAACTGGACAATTAAATCTTATTTGGAATTCAGATTACAGTTTCACATCGAGGGCGCCGCTAGTGGTCCTGATTTATGGAAATTATCTTGAAAGAACTAAGGAGGAATTTATTCTCGTCTTTGAAGTATATTCTAGTAATATTTTCGAGTTTAATTTTTGTTGTTTGCAAGACACGAAACTGGACTAGTTTTCTTCTGCAGTTTACCATAAACCTGAATTTCTCAGCACAGAGTTATTTCTGCAGTTTTCACACTCTCAGCACAGAGTTATTTCTGCAGTTTTCATACTCTCAGCACAGAGTTATTTTGATTATTTTTACAATAGCACATTGTATCTGTTGATAAGGTGTAGAAACTCAAAAGCATTACGTAACAGTAGTAAACTCCATTAACTGTGTTTTATCAGATGTCAAAGGATGATGTGAATAATGACCTAGAAAAAGGTGTCTAGTTTAAAAAGAATTTATCTTTAAAGTCAAAGTTTAGCTATGTTGAGATACATTTTTATATTCAATTTGATTGGAGAGAAGCATGTGAGTTTATGCACTTATAGAAGAAGAATACTCGCTGGTATAATTTTCTAGAATAAAGAGCAGCAAAACATAGTCGAGTCGCAAGCAAGAATTACTGACCCGTTGAAATTTTATTTGATTACATGGTAGCAATATCAGTTCGATTTTACAAATAATGTGATACAAATGCAAGTTAATCGTCTTTTTAAAATTTTATTACAAGTATAAAAAACTAATGCTTCAAATCCTAATATTTCCACAATAATTATATTTTTAATTAGATTTTTAGCTTTTAATTTTTTTATTATGATTAATTACAAAATTGAGTGAAATTTCAGATAGCAATTAAATTAGTATAATTTGTATTTAAAACTATTACTATCTATTTCAATCTATTGCTCTATAATTTTAATTTGAGCTAATATTAATGTTTATTTTGTTACATTTTGCTAATATTAATGTTTAGCATATTGCCACATCTTGTGAATTACTTTTACGTTAATTATTTACAAATTTATGGAACTTTATGAACTAAGTTTCTGTAAATTTGTAGATTATTTAGAAGAAAATATTTATAATTTTATATAAATTCTGTTTCAGTCTACTCTAATTCTTTCATTATCTATTATATTTTTCCCTTTCCTTCCGCCCATAACCGTACAGAGTAGAAAATTTTCTTTTCAATTCGTAATTTGTTTTGCTTTTATGTATTCAGTTAATGTTTATGCACACTGAGCGGTGCAAAGATTTTGTATTTTAAATATAATTCTCAATAAACTCTAATTAATAAGGGCGTAAAACTTAACCTTCATATTTTTGATAAAGATTAGTATTCATATCTATTTTCAGCAGAAGTAACTAAATTGGTGGCTGATGTTAATAATCTATCTACAGATACTTTATACTCGTTTCGTTACCTCTGTTATTTTAAGGCTTTGAAAATTTTAACATATTGCAGCAATATAAAGCATTATTTTTTAAGGTCACTCATGAATATTAAACAGGGCTATGCGACTTTCTTACTTTTCTCCCCCGATAACACAACCAGTCCGCTTGGGAAAGGTGCTTGGCGGCTTTTTAAGTTCTGTCGATAATTGTAATAGCTTTTATGGCCTTAGGTCATGTTCCCCAAAGTCTGTGTTTGTAAGAGAAAACGGGCGTAACATATTAAAAGAGGAATGTAGTAATGATGAGTTGGCTCTGAAGCATTATCACTGTGTGTAAACCAATTAATCAGTCAAATGAAGAATTTTTTATGTCATAGAGACTGTAGAATTTCTGTCATAGACACTGCAGATTTATACTTAGGTATATATGTGTGTACACTCAAGTACATAAACTAGTCCTAAATATGTTGACGTGGGCATCACTAATACAAATGTACAGAGTTCTGATACAAATGTTATAAATAATTGCATGTACACATATACAATCACTGTTTAAAATGCATTAACTGGTTCGAATAAATATATTAATGCGAATATTCCTAATACAAATATACAGATACCCATTTTCTGTTGCGAACGCTGTAACTTTGTAAATACATGTGTATACATACACTCTTTTAAAAATGCATAAACTAGTCAATGTGTTGATAGAGGCATCACTAATACAAATGTACAGATACCGAAATCTTCTACAAATATTGTACATACACACTCACACATGTATATATATATACATATATAATCACTATTAAAATACATTAACTGTTCGAATAAATATGTAAATGCAAACGCTCTTAATGCATCTATACAGATACTCAGTTTCTGGTGCAAGTGCTATAAATTTGCACATAAATACATGTGTACATGCACGTATTTTTAAACGTACATAAGCTATTTCAAAATATATTGATGAGGCATCACTCAGACAAATAAACAAATGCGAATTTCGTTACAGGTGTTAAAATATTACATGAATATATATAATCACTATTAAATTATTCGCTATTAAATTAACTTGTTGAAATAAAAATATTGATGCATACACTTCTAATACAGATATACAGATACATATTTTTTATTACAGACACGATAAATTTGTATATAAATTCATGTATTTACACAGGAATCACTAGCAAAGTGAACTAGTCCAAGCTATTATGTTGAAGTAGATAGCCCTACTACAGTTCTACAGATATTGCGATATATTCATGTAGCATATAAATATCTATGTGAATGCAAGAGAGCAGTTTTATGCTATGATCATCTGACGGTGGATAAGAAAGTTTCATTAATATAAGGTGTCTTTTAATGGTTTTAAATATATTCCTACTTTATGCCATTTATATTTTAAAACCCTGCCAGTTTATTCTATTTGTCTCTCACAAGGCTCACAATATCAAATATGTATCTGACCCGTAAAAAGGAGAAAAATTATTTTTTATTTACTTACCTCAAGTTTAATTTTTAATTCAATGCATCTTTAATGAATATTTTGAGTCCATATTTAAACAGTTCCGTACACATTTTGCTAACACTAAATTTTTTCTTGTTCATTACATCACAACAGGCATTTTACCTAAAATGTTTAATAGGCCTTTGTGTTTATCACATGTATAAGGACATTAAAAGTTCTTTTATACTCATTCTTTTATTATATTTTTAATTAATGTCCTCTTTTCTTAAAACCTGATCAAGATGAGACTAAGCCTTCAAATAATGACCTTACAAGTCCTTCAAATAACTAAGCCTTCAAATATTGACAAGTCCTTCAAATAGCTAAGCCTTCAAATAATAACCTTACCAAGTTCTTCAGATAATGACAGAAAAAAAAATACATTCATTGTTGGCTACGCGTTCCACTAAATGATGCGAATCATTTCTCTTAATCCCTTCGATTAAATATAAGAGGAATTTCGTTACGCAATTAGTCAACGATTTTCGCTTATTTGACATGAAGAAAAAAATGATATATGTTAGATATTACCAAAATGCGCATCAAAATGGTTAACTGATTTCTTAAAATGCGGGCATAAATCAACTTTAAGAGCAATAAAATAAACACAGCATTGAATCAAAATGTTGCAAATAAAATCGGGTTATATAGCAACACTCAAACTTTTCAGAAGAGATAAAAATTTATTTTCTATACGACATGATTAAAAAAAAGAACACATTTTAAAATATGTGTTCTTTTTTACAATCATATCGTATAGAAAAATATGCAAGATAATCTAACCTTTATACATAAATCTGATATTCTGAAGGAGTTTTCCAGATTTATGAAGTAGTAATTATAAGTTAATTCTAAAATTCTATATAGCACTTCTCTATGCTACGTATTTATTCTTACATTCTTTCAAATTGTCAGGACTGAGTGTTCTGTGCATATTCTTGGCAAACATCTTTGTGAAACTCCTCAAAGTCCTTAAGTCCTGACCTGGAACAGGAGCTGAATGCAGCTATGTTCTGGTGGTAGATACTGTGATTAAATGGTAGAAGAACTGCACTTGAAAGGGATTTAAAATCCTCTTTTATTCAATCACTATTATTTACAGACCACTTCCCAACTCGGGAGGGATACAGAAAGTAAAAGACCACACTTGGGTCTAAATGAACAATCAGATAAATTTAAACTAAAACTAAATAGAAATTTAATTGATCTTTGCTCACAGAGCTCTACGCGGAGTTGGCCTCTGACTAAATGGTGCGTAGCAAGAATTACTAATACTAGCGCACTTGGATTTATTTCAATAAGCAATCACTATGGCTTAGAATTTAGCTGCTAGCTGGTCAGGCGAACGCGAAAAGAATGACCGTGATCTGAGACTAAAAGCTCTCTCACACTAAGAGGTTTCTACCTCTGGTTTAAATATGACTTGGCTCTACTTCAAATTAGCATAAGCTGAAAACGCGCGCTTCTTCTGACGGGAAGTTGAAACTGAGAACAGATAGAAAGATTTAAATTAAAATAAAACTTTGTTAGTTTAACTAAAACCTTCTAAAATTAATGGAAACATAAATTAATTTAGAAATTTTAGAACAATCCTCTTTTTTACAACTTTTATGATTTTAATTCTAGCTTTATAAGTCAAGTAAAACGAAACACAGCAATATTTATGAGCGTATTTAAGAACTAACTTCACGTTTTATGAAATGTTATGAATATTACTTTCTTATGTATTACGTTCTTTAATACTGTTCTCCTCCGCCAGATGAATCGGTATCGTTTCACATTTTCCATATTCAGTTTCAGTTTCATTTCTGTGACTCTATTTATAATAAAGAATTAAATTCATTTGTCTTCAATGTCAATTTTAAAAAATCAAAGATTTTTTAAAAGAAATCTTTTCTTAAACAACGCCAGAATTACTGCATAAAAACCGAAATAAATAATAATACAAAAGGATATTTTATTGCTATTATTGCCATTAAACTTAATCATAATTAATGCACATTCATTTTATTTTAAAATGGTAGTTTTCTTTTTGTCGTTATGATTGAAAAGCATGCAGTTACCTAACTGTAAACTCCTAATAAAATAATCTTATAAAAGACGGATCAAATATTTTACGCTGCAGATTTGCATTAAATATTCATGTGTAAAGATTTTATTCTAAAATTAGAGGACGAATAATGAATTAACGGAAGCGAAATGCCATTATGGGAGACATTAATTAAAATTATCTAATCAATATTATACATTTCCCGTATATGTATCTTTTTTTTTGTAATTTTCAGTTGTCGTGTTGGAGAACATATTTTTAAGTAATTGTATTCTGCTTTTGCGAAATAAATAATTTCCCGCAAATTTTCTTAAATAATCGTATAAAATTAGCAATGTATATAAAAAATGTAATAAAAAAACTCTTATTGTTCGAAGCATAAACGCCAGTGTCGATCCTGGCTGAGAGCAAGATGGTGACAGCATGTAGACGTCCAAATTTAAGGGTGGCGAAATTATTATCAAATATATTGTTACGAAATGTCCAGCTGCGGAAAGACAGCTTCCTCGTAAAACAGGTTTTGGGTTGCCAGAAAATGACAAGGGGAGGCAGGGTTGCCATATTTGCCGAGAAATCGCCTATTTGGCAATAAAATTGAATATATGCCATGAACGACGGAGAACCTTCTGGAACGAGTTCTTACCTGTTTGGCTCAGAATGTTTTGGAACGCAAGCCAAAAGCTGTACAGCCCCTCGTAAAGTCAGTCAATTAATAGTGAGTGAGTGAGAGTCTAGCGAGTGAGTCAATCTGTGTCTCGCAGTCTATCGAGTTGATCGCGAGTTAGCGCCTCGTCGAATTTTATCTTGAGTGTGTTGAGCTTCGAGAACGGCCGAACCAAGTCGGGAGCTGAGGTTATCGATTATATCGTCGAGTACGTCGCGAGTTATAGCTTGAATAATCTTAAAAGTATGTAAAGTTCCGAGAACGACTGAACCGAGTCGGGAACTATACTCTGGTGCTTTGCCCTGAAGCTGAAAAAAGGTAGAAATCCGAAGGAGCGATGTTCGAGGCTACATGGTGCGCGTGGCAAACGATCCCATTTGAGTCCATACAGAGTCCAGTCGGTGAGTGCAAGAACGGAACCATGAGAATTCCATCAGATAAAAGGCATGATCTTATCGTTAGTCAAATTGCTCTTTGCGATGCTGCCGAGGGGCTCACCAGGCGCAGAACAGCCCTTCTTTTTGGCCTGTCTTGTTCAAGCAAATCCACTTTTCATCACAAGTGACGATCCGGTCCAGAAATTTGCCCTTCCGTTGATATTCGAGCAGATTAGTTCAGGCCCAAACACGTCTGTCCTTATCTACTTGAGTCAGCTCATGCGGCACCCAGTGATCGAACTTGCACGTGAAGTTTATGCGATGCTAATGGACATGTCACTAACGCCGAACTACCAGCAAGCTTTAGAATGTTTGCGTACTCCTGTTCTTCCACAACGCAAGCAGGCCTTATCAACATCAGTAGGTAGGCCAAGTGTGCTCTGCTTCTTGAATATCATAGTCTTTGCTTTTGAACTTTCGGTACCAAAACCTTCACAGTGTCATATGACTCAACATTACATCATATGATTACATTAATACCGAAAGCTGTACACATGATCTGGTGACATTATGTAGCTGACGTTTAGGAACAGAACTAGAAGTAAATTATGTTTCTAATCTGGTAGCGTGATAATTCCATTTCAGACATCTTGGACTTAATGATAATGATATGTTTTCACAAATTTCACAACACAGTGTACTAAAGCAAATCTCTTTCTTACGAACGCCAAAAATCGTTTGGAAAATACGATTAAACACGCCAACGCAAACTGTTTGCGCAGACGATATTTGTGGTAGCGAGAAACTTTAGTTAAAACCCTATATTTAGTTGCATTATTCCTTGAGTTATAATTATGGCTTTTATAGGGCTGACTTTTGACAAATCTAGAACATAATGCAGTGATTCAGTTTAATTTTATAGTCTCTGTACGCATAAATTACGGAAAATACTGTTGTATTACTTTTAAATTTAACATTATTAATTTACGCATGGGTGCCATCATCGTACCAACATAATACTAACATTGCTAAAGTAATTAAACCAATACTTAATATGCACTGAATAACGTGAAAGATTTGACATGCATATCATTACAAAATATATGTATACGAAAACAAGTATAGTTATCAAAACGAATAAAGTGCATACCAGTATTGCACCGAATAGGTTTGAAAGAATAATATCGATAATAAACACAGGAGCAACGTAACGATTTATCAAATTTGATTAATACCATTCGTTGTGAAATTTATCGGAAACCCATTCTAAAGTTAAATTGGTCCACTGTTCTAAATTACGAGAAAAACAAACAAGTTTAGGTAAATTTAAGCTTAACGTTTAATAATAATTAAACAATAATTTCTGCAACATTTTGATATATTCTAGAGGTGGCGTTTTGGTGTTTTACAAAGAAACTGTTTTTATAGAGAATATGCCTTTTGAATACAAATTCGTCTAAAAAAGGGGGCCCCGCAAATTTACTTGATAACAAGCAGCGCCATTAAGAGGTGACAACCAGGCGGTGGTAAGAAATGACAAGCCAGAGTGAGAAATCTATCAAGAGAAAACAAAACGCATTTTAGTGGCTACTATAGTAAGTTATAGTAATAGTATATTTATAGTATCTTATAGTTATTAGAATAGTTATAGTATAGTTTAGGGTCAACTTAACCAGAAATTAAACAAGCAGTACAAAAACCAAGTTAAGATTTTGAGTCTAAGAACAAAATTTAATGGTTAACCAAACAATACTTGAAAGATAAAGGAAACATTAATACAAGCAACTTAAATTCAGAGTTAACCAAAAGTGTCTTAAAAAATTAACAACAATTACGTTTCAACAGAGCAAATTAAAATCAAGTTAATAAATCACATTAATAACTTCCATTACTGATAACTGAATTATGATAAGCATTACAATTAAGATAAATGTTACAATTAAGGTAAGTATTTATTACATAACCATACTAGCTCTCTAGTGTGGCTAAATTTCATCGTATGATGTCAAATGTGCCTTGAATACTTTATACTCAATTATTCTACAAAGGAAATAAATTTTTCATATGATTTTTAATAATTTTTATAAAGAATTTACAAAATGAACAAAAAATGTTATTATTTGGAAGCATTTAATTCTTTGGATTTTATTTTTAAATGGTATTTAAATGGTATTTATTCTTAAAATAGTTAAAGATTTTTAAAATGTTTGCAAAGATTTCTGAAAAGACTTTTCAAAATGAATAGAAATGTGCTTTGGATAAAAATCAATTCGTACTTCACCGTATATTTAAAATCATATGCTAAAATATGAATTTCAACTTATGTCATTTTATGAATACTGAAATAGCGTACTCTGCAAGTACTCTCAAAAGAATTTAATTCAGATTATTTTTTAATTATTCTGGTAAAGATCTACAAAATGAATATGAATGTGCGTACTCAAAAAATTTTCAGTTGTTACATACTGAAAATACAGTTTCCTCAATGCATATGCAGCTGTGTTAAGAAGCTAAATGTACATTCGAGAGGTTTATAGATGTTCGGAAATATTTGCTGAAGTGAACGTTTCTACAAGAAATTTTTCTCTTTCATAGAATACATTTCTAAACGTGACAGAGAAAGAAAAACGAAATTTTTTCAAAAGAATGTTGGCTGAGATAATGGATAATATTTCTCCGTTCCCAAACCTTACACGGCAAATCCTTTTTTATTAGAGCAAAAGGACTTTTGGAAATTCATTTCAGGTTGAAATTTTATTTCTTTTGATGTTAAGGACTGAAGAGATTTCATAATAAAGTAGTACTACCATACGGAACTTCAAAGTGATTCTTCTTCAGACCTGGCATTAAAATATTTTCAGATGTCAGTTTTTAATAAACCTATTAAAAATCAGCTTAGAATGAATCATCTATGAGATGAATATCATAAGTGTTTGTTAAAAAATATTTTAACGGAGTTTCATTTAGAAATACAATGTTTAAATTAATGCAAAAATTAAATAGTTGTAAAATATACACAGTAAAGAAGTAAGACGGGTTTCGTTTCAAGTTTCTAAGCTACAATGTTTACTGATGTGAATGGCAGCTACAGTGAAAATGATTTTTATACTGAGATTTCGTAACTTTGAAATAATAATTTATTATTATTACTTAATAACACCTAATTGACCCTTTAAAAATAAGCCATTTTATTCTCAAGAAAAATCACATTTAAAGGTAAAAGTTTTTAATCCAATACTGTAATACGTGAAACGTATATGTGATAAAAGTGTACGTCAAAATTAAAAAAATTAGAGTTTGATCTCTCATCATGAAGCACATTTTTAGTAACGATTCCTCGTTGCATAATAAATAAACATTCTGGCCTCACTGTAAAATCTCCGAAATGATGTAGTGTCATCAGTTATTTTTAAAAGCAGGAGATGTGAGAAATCAGAAATGCCCTCGCCGAGAATCGAACCAAGGGTCTCCCGAATATGCGTCGAGTGTGCTGAACATTACCGCACGAAAGCATGCTAAGAAGGCGGAAGAAATACCTTATAATGACATTTTTTGAAATATAAGAATATATTGATGAGAGGGTTTCCTTCTTCGACAGTTTTAATCTTCTCTTGAAGAGAATAATTGCATTCATTTATTGAAAACACCTAGTCAAACATATTTGCTGCATGGAAACTGGTATTAAGTAAAAATTTATACCCGTCAGTATGAAAAGTTATATTTATGTTCAGGAAATTAACGTGTCGCATCTTATGTGCAAAATTTTGCATACATGTTCTGTGTGATTAGCATGACTAAAAACAAGATGCGAACATAAATGATTAAGTTATTATCTCTCGCATCTTATATTAAGCATTTTAATAACATATTTAAAACAATTAACTCTATCTTCAATATTAATGCATCAATTTTTTTTTCGTTTCTTATTTGCATATAATAACATAGATATGATATTTCAATCAATTAAATTCAATTAGAGGTATAAAGAAATCAATTATTGTGTATATAATTAATGCATTTTAACTGATAAATTTATTTCCCTTATAAAATGCAAAAAGTACTTTGTAAGGTCTACTATCTATCTTTTGTGTGAAATCTGGAGAGCAGTGACTGCAGAGAAGTAGGGTTAAAACTATCCTTTATTACTCTCTTTAAATTATTAAAAATGCGTCAACTTGACGCTAACACACTACGCCTTAGCTTGGGCTGTAACTGAAACAATAAGAATCAAACTAAAAAATTTGGAGATATTAACAAGTAGTAGAATTACGCTACAAATCTCAGACAATCTTGTTTCCTGACAAAGCGTTGATAAGTTTAGTGGCAGCAAAATAATATCCATTACTCTACGTTTAACCAGCAATAAATGCTATAAGCCAAAGCTCGCATTACAACACGCACAGGTAACAGGTGACAGGTGAGAGCAGGATCCGGACTCCCGGGCGGCTTTCACTGACTATTCGGGTTTCGTCTGGATCCCGCAACTGTCCAGAAAAACAATATTGGAAACAGGGGTGGATGGTGGAAGACAGACGTATTGCGGATTATTACATTACCAATGCGTATTGTACAATATATGACAATATACATATACAATATACTTACATCAAAAAGTACTGTTATTGTGTTTAATTACCACAGTAGTAATACATCATTATACATTATACATTAATATTGCACTACTATAATAGTTGACGTAGGGACGATATATTTTTACATACAATAATAATAGTTTCTAAACTTGCAGAGCAGTATCAGTGCGCATTGTATAATCTTTAACTATATATATTATACATTAATAATATACATACATACATTATTTTAATACATACATAACATATAAGGTGCATTCGATATATTAATGCGTTATACATTAATAGTTCACTCGATATATTAAAACATACAATAATAAATGTTCCTAAACTCTACAGACATATTGGGGAGCTATACCAGTGCGCATTATGCAGCTTATAACTATATACATCATACATTAGTAACACATGCATTCGCACGTTACATTGGTACAAACATAAGATAAAAGGTGCATTCGATATATCAATATATTATTCATAATACATATCACATTAATAGTGCACTCGCTATATTAATGCATACAATAAAACATTTTGCTAAACTCTACAGACATATTGCAGAGCATTGTCAGTGCACATTATGCATCTTATAACTATATACATTATACACGCACAGAGTTTTCCAGACTCTCTAACTTTCCTTCCTAGAACTCGATATTTAAGCTTTTTCTTCCACCGATAGAATTTGCATTCCTTTACGCGCGCTACCAAATTTAAATATTCTGACGCTGAAAATTAGGGTAATGAAGGCTTATAGGAAAGAACTTCAAATTAAATTTAACTGGCTATTTAAAATAAATATAAATCCCTACAACTTCTACAAGAATCCTTTATTTATTATCCATAATTCTCTGCATTCATTTGCAAAATATATATTTAATCACAGCAGATTTCCTTATAATATTTTTTTTTCCAAAATGAAATGCTTATTAATTATTTCAACAAGCAGGAGATGTGAGAAAATGTTGATTCCTGTCATTTGTTACAACTTCTTTTATCAAAATTAAAAAAGCTTATAGTTATGTCTGTTACTGAAGCTGCAAACAAATGAAGGCAAATTTTAAATTTGCCTTCATTTGCACCTTTTTTAAAGGTAAACGTTAGAAACTAAAATTTGCACATTTTCAAAGGTTTTTGACCACTGCCTAAAATAGGTTAAAGCAATTAATAAAAAATTTTCAAATTTTAAACCATATATTTATCCTAATTTTGAAATGCAGCCTGCTATATAGAAGTACCAAAGAATTATACAATGGTAATATTTCACATTAATAATATTTTCTTCAACTCTGGAAACTGAATTTCCAGTTTCAAATTTTCATGAATTTCCAGTTTCACGTCTATTTTATTTGCCATAATATGGATATCTGTTGAAGTTCCATTACAACAGACAAATTCATTCCGTGGGGTCTCGCAACCTATTCATATAGATTCTTCAAATGGAGTTGATTGCCGAAATCAGCATGCTCCCACTGGCTTCGCTAAATGCACCAGAAAATTCTAAATCACATGTAAAGACCATGAATCATTCTCTTTTTGTATGGACAGCTGATTAAAATAAGAGGGAAAACAAAGTTTTCAAAGATTGAAAGGAAAACGGGAAATATATTTTGGGTAGTTCTGGAAGTTTGAGAACATATCTGAAGCACGGAGACCATTTAGAAACGAGATAGAAATTTCGAACTGTTATAAGGCACAATAACTCGTATCAGGGTAATTTGGAAGCAGTGGATCTGTTTAAGATATCCTTTTAAAAACATTCTGGAAGCAGTTTATAATGAGAAGGAGATGGTGAAAATTCTCCTCTAATTCTCAAGTAAACTTATTGGGCAATCACAATATGGAACAAGAATCCTAAAATAAAATGCCTGTATCATCGTGAGAAACTGGCATATGCAAAGCCGTTTCTTAGCATCAGTCTAAAGTGTCAAAAAAGTTGATCCTTACGTGAGATCTGAACTTGGTGACCGATGCCTTTCAAAATGTTCTTAGAGTCCAATCTTTCCAGACAACCTTGCCTGGACCGATGAGGACACATTTGAGGAAAATGGTTGAGTTATTAAACGCAGTTATATCTATTAAGCAACAACCTCATGTTATATACAACATTAATTTACCAGAGGTTAGAATCTGATGCAGTGTGATAGAACTTTGTGGTGACTATCCTTTTTAAAAATGAATACACTGGCCGCTTTATTTAAGTTTGTTACAAAAACACATTATTTCATACACCTTGTATATATTCATACACCTTCATTCCAAAGTGTTATTCCATACATGTGATCAGTACGGAAAGAGAGAGCTTCATTTCAAGCGAACAAAGAAAAACTGACAGAGTATGGTTCCAAATCCACAGGAAATAATTCATAAGATTAGCTGAATACGGAAGAAAGAAAAAGAGGACCCTCTACCGCGTTAATAGTTATAGCTAAATGAAAATGATTGTTATTAGATCAAGCATTTGAAATACCTCAAAATGTTCTACATTTTCCTCTGATTCAAATATTTCAGATGTACTTTTATTTATAATAATTCCAAGCGCAAAAAATAATTGTTAACTAATTTTCTGCACTTAGTTATATAATTTCTTTGATCACATTCTTTGATCTTTGATCATTGCTTTTTATAGACTACTTAAATTCATACTTTATAACAGTATGAGAAAGAGATATTACAAACATTCTCGTTGGTTAAAAATAAGCTTATCCTAAATTCAATTATGATTGATAACAATGATATAACATTATATATCGTAACAGTAAGCCCCCAATTTCTAACGACTCAAATAATGATTTAAAGTAAAATAAGCAACCTACGTACGGATCTCCTATCCAGTGGTCAACCTTTATTTTCAATCGCCAATGATCTGTCTCGAATGATAATTTTAATTGTTGATACAAATGTTAACACGTCCAGCGTACTTAGCGAACTAGAGGTTTTGACTGCTCAATCTTGACGTTAACTCGTCGGGCGCACGTAGAGAACAAAAATTCTGTGACTCCTCAATAATCTCTCTCAAACTGCTTTTCATTACTCTCGCCTTGAAAACATTTCTTGTAAACACTGATAACCTGAATTCGTCTGTAGTGGTTTAAAATCTAAATGCTAAATTATTTTTCGTTTTCTTTGGCACATATTCATATTTTTATACTTACGTTTTTACCGTTTTTAATATTGTTATAAACTGAACTGTTGTCAAGATTACTATAATTTTGTACTCGTTTAAAATAGCGGGAAAATCCTTAAAATAAAATGTATTATTGAAATTCTTTTTTCGAGTGTATGTGTATGTATGTTTTTTTCGAAAATATGTAATTATTATTTTTAGATTATTGTGAACGGTAACTACATGTGCACATCATGAGTCCATTTTTCTCTTTGCCTTTATGAATTATATTAAACAAATGCCGATGTCACAAACAACGAGTGCACTAAGAATAATAACTAAAGTAAACAATAATTAGCTAATAACTTTTTTCTACGTGAGTACTTGAGCCTGTAGCGATATCTGCCATGAGACTTCTGGGAATTCAATAAAAGTTTGCCTTGGTAAAGTTTATAAGGTATTTCTCCCGCCTTCTTCGCATGCCTTCGTGGTGTAGTGGTCTGCATCCTCGACGCGTAACCGAGAGGTCCGTGATTCGATTCCCGGCGATGGCGTTGCTCATTTTTCATGTCTCCTGCATTCAAATAACCTAATGTCTCTACAACTGGCGCCCGAACTAAAAAGGTGGTGGATGATGATACCACCGCGATTTGGCGATTGGGTCCCCAAAACCCCAGTCGCCCTTTAAAAGGGGGAGTGTATAAGGTATTTCTCCCGCCTTCTTCGCATGCCTTCGTGGTGTAGTGGTCTGCATCCTCGACGCGTAACCGAGAGGTCCGTGATTCGATTCCCGGCGAAGGCGTTGCTCATTTTTCATGTCTCCTGCATTCAAATAACCTAATGTCTCTACAAGTTGTCAGAATTAAAAGTCATAAAATCAAGCGCAGTGTAAGTTGTCAAATGAAGAAAGTCTACGTTTTCATGTGACAGACGACGAGGAAGACATCATCAGCAAATAGAACAATGCGATGCAATTGTTTATAAAAAGTCATACCCTGTGGAGAGTCGAAAATTTGCCGTAAAACCTGCACAGGGTTTGTCCATTGGGATAGGCGAAAATACGAGAGTATTCCACACTTTGTCAGTTGAATGGAGTGTATACTTTTATTTTCAGAATTGGTGCACTTCCTTCTTTACCGCAGAACTAAACAGATGGTTGGATAGAGGAAAATGTGACTTTGGTAGCTTACAGCCAGTTTTAGCCAAACGTTCGGCTTTTTCTTTTCCGTGCAACCCACAGTGGCTGGAGATCCATTGAAAAACAAGCTCCCAGCCAGAAGGAATTGCTTTGGGTGCGTCTATCTTAGTATCTTCAACAAGAAAGTAATCACTAGGTGTATAGGAGACAGCTGCCATACTTACAGACCGGGAATCAACAAATATAACTATCTTGCTAAAGTTAGTATCAAGTCCAAGAAGTTTTAAAGTTGCTTTTCCCATGGCAAAAACCTCTGCCTCGAAGTTAGAGGCATTAAGACGAACAGCATAGAATTTCTCAAATAATCCTTTACACTACAACTCCGCACCAGTATTTTCTTCACATGCACAGACATCAGTATAAATGGGGATCCACTCAGAGCTAGGGTAATTTGTAACTGTAACTTATAAAGCTTTAAGAGCATCGGGAACTGCATCACATTTCTTTTCAGGCATACCGATGGCAAGATTAGAAATAGAAGTTCTAAACGTAGGAGGACAGAGACCAAACTGGAAAGGATGGAGTAAAGTAGAGATGATGTTTTATAGGGTATAGAGTTCCTTAGCACAAGAGGTAAATGATTTGTGTGTTTTCAGTCTAGGAATGGTTGGGTATACCGTTTCCAATGTTGCAATCTTAATCTTTTACATTTATTACTAAGTTTTAAAGCCTGTTTTTAACTTCTAAATTTTAAAGGCTTAATGCCAGTCTGGATCACCATGGCAGCGATTGGAGTAGAACTAGCTGCACCAGTAATAATCCTAGGTTTCTTTTTTTTACATCAAGTCAATATCTTTTGGCAGGTACTAGACTTAGTGCCAATAATTTCACTCCCATACTCCAAAACAGGTCTGATGTAAGTTTTATACGTAGTAAGTTTTATACATACTTTAAATCTTGAGCGTGTATTTCTCCTGTTAGCCATCTAATCAGCGTGTCTTCTTCACAAGAGCTTATTATCAAACAAGACGCCGTGGTAGCAAAAAACATCTACTTGATTTAAACTTTCACCACAATAGGAATTTTTAATTCACCACAATAGGAACACCACGTTTATTTTGGAATATTTTTTTGATAAAGATGTGGCACACTGTTTTTCCAAGGTTAACAATTACAAGATTTTCGTTGCACCAAGTCTCCAAGATCTTTCGGGCATCATTTAAAGACTTATTAAGAGCACTAAAGTCGCTTCCCGTAGTGCAGATAAACATGTCATCGATACCATATACGTCCAATAATTTTGTGATCACTTCATTAATCATGATATTACATATGGTACAAATAATTGCAGCTCCTTGTCGGAGCCCATTTTGGAGAAGAACATACGTGCATAATAAAGATTGGTATTTAACTCTGGCTATTCGTTGGGAAATTATAAATTTAAGCCCATTTAGCAGATTTCCGCTGACACCGGCTAAGATCATCTTCTCAACCAGTTTTTTTACTTCAGATCTTACCATAAGGATTCTTAAGGTTTACATAGACAGCAAGTGTGGATTGTTTTCTATAAAATTCATCTTTACTGCATTGCAAAAAGAATGCTGCCAGTTACATAGTATTATGTGTCCTATGGAAACTAGCCTGAAGGTCCGAAAGAAACTTATTTGTCGTCCAGATAGAAGTTTAGCCTATTAGTTATCATATTTTCGGTTAATTTACAAGAACTGATTGTTAAGGAAATTGGTCTGTAACTAGAAGGACTGTCAATTGGCTTTTCAGGTTTCAGGAGAGGGATTATTATAGCCTTTTTCAACTTCGAGGCAACGTATGATTTCCAAATAATGTTATAAAAGGTAAAAGGATTTTGTTTGACTTTTGTACCCCGTTTAATAGATTTCAGGTCCAGGGCGTTTACTCATTGTTGTCTCATGCATAGCTCTGTGGAGCTCGTCAAAATTAAAATCACTATTAAAAAGATGGTCGTCGTCATAGTCTAGACATCCAGGTGGCGGCTGATAAAGAAGTCTAGTCCGTTTTTTAGGGAGAAGTCTGCACACTGAGGTGTAAAATCTGGGGGAGGCTAAGGCTTTTTCTCTGTATAACAAGACCTTCTATTTCTAACCAAAGATTCATTTTTTTTCATTTCATTTCATTTCATTCATCATTTCATTACTTAAGGAAGAGAGAAAACGATGAGCGCGGACGCTATCTCCTCTGAAGTCCAAAGCCAAGACAAAATCTTTAAAAAAACTTTCTTTTTGCTTTTTTAATAGCTCTCCTAAGGACTGCCTGTGAACGACGAAGAGTTACACTTGATTTTAAGTCACCCAGAAGGTTAGTCTGTAATTGGATATCATCATGTTTATTCTTCAAGTCAGATAACTCAGCGTAACAGAAAGGTTTATAATTTTTCATTTTTCCTCTAGGAATTGAGGATTCAGCACACATACGAATAGCCTCTGTGATAAAGTCACCACTTTTATTTGGGTTTGAAAAGAACTGTTTATTCACCTAAAGAAGTTTGTTAGTCAACTGGGCGTACTTTGGCCAATCAGCGGTTTTTAAATTCCTTCTACGAAAAGGATCTATATTAGTACCGTCTTTTTCCGAAAATAAGACACTGTCTTACTTTCCTTTTTGGTCCAAAATACGAGCTAGGGCTTATTTTCGGGGGAGGGCAAAAATAAGAGTATATTTATATATTTTTATTTAATATTTATTTTACACAGAATACCGAAATTTAAATTTATTCAATTACAGTCATGTCATCTTCTTCTGGAACATCGTCATAAATAAAATTCTGAATTATATTCTGATTTTCTTCCAAATCCATTTCCTGTTGAATCATTGGTCCGAATCTCTCATGTCTTGCGATATAGCTATCGTTAAATGAATACTTCTTGTCTAAGTAGCCTGTTCGTAGTGCATTGGAAACATCACTATCAGTTATTTTGTCCCATGAATTTTTTACCCAATTCACAACTTCTTGTAAGCCTGGTTTTACAAAATTACCTCGATGATTTCTCACCATTCTGTTTTCAATATATTCATTGATTTCCATCCGCAAATGATCCTTGAATGGCTTGTTTATTGCAATGTCAAGTGTCTGGAGGTAACCAGTCATTCCTGCCGGAATCATTATTTGATCAATCTTCCTCTCAGCAAGAAAGTTTTTCATGTCTTTAGCGCGGTGAGTACTGGCTGAATCCCAAACTAGTAAACCTCTATTCTGACCCCTCAACAGTGGTGGCAGCATAAAATCAACCCACTTTCTTATAACTGCTTGGGTGCACCAGGCTTTTTCACTTTCAATGACATAAATTCCTGAAACACGTTGAATCTGGTCTTTTTTACCTTTAGTGATTAAAAATGGCGATACTTTCTTGCCATCTAGACGAATCGCCAAAATACAGGTAACACGTGCACTATCGTAACCGGTAGAAGGAACGTAAATTGACGAAGAAGCCTTGTGGTGAACTGTCGTTTGAGCTCCTTGGCCTAGGAATACCGCGGTCTCATCCATAGCAATCATGTTGGAGAGTTGGTATTTCGAAAAATCGATGCCATCAACAAAAAGCTTAAACGCAAGTGCACGCTTAACAACTTCATTGTCTTCCAGCTTAAACAATGTTGTTGATCTCCTTAGAGACAGTTCATATCGTTTAAGGAAGTTGTCCAACCAGTGTGACGATGCTTTAAATTCTTCTGTGGATATATCAAATTCAATTGCTGTTTCAAGGGCAAATTTTTGAATATCAGCCCTGCGCACAACCAAAGCCATTGCTCTCCTGCCTGCAATCCATTCCCAGATGCAATCTTCCAACTCAGAAAATAACGGCTGCCGACCTGATCCAACTCTGCGTTTTTTCTCATTTCCTTGGTCCACCAGTTGACACAGGTAATCGTAGTCTGCACGCCATTTACGAACCATACGGAGATCCAGCATCTTCTCTTTACAGAATGCTACAAGATTTACATCCCTGGAGTCTTCCACGATTCCCTTTTTGTACTCGACAGAATAGCTCTTTCGTTTTGTACTCATTTTAACTGGGGTTAAAAATTATTCACTTTATTTTTAAATAAAATTACGTATGAGGAAATAATCAGACTTACAAGACTGAAATGAATGAACGTTGTATACCTGCTCAATGTAGACTGCTGCCTTATGTTGTATTTTAAAGATAAATTCCAAGAATTAATTTGAAACGAACTGTAAAGGTAAACAATTAATTTCTCGGAATATTTTGTTTCAAACATTTCTCTGAAATACGAGTATTAGGAAAGCTAAACATATTATTACTTATACTTAATAAATCAACAGCATTTTTTAATGAATTCTTTTTGTCACATTATTTTAACTCGGGATTATTTTCGGGGGATGTCTTATTTTACAGAAAGTTCCGAAAATCACGATAGGGCTTATTTTCGGAGGATGTCTTATTTTACAAAAAGTTCCGAAGATCACAATAGGGCTTATTTTCGGAGGATGTCTTATTTTCAGAAAAAGACGGTATATGGGAATCAAATGTGCGAGGTATTTTTAAGATTTTATGTCCATATCCGCTACAGGATTCAAGAAAGTCAAACTTTTTTTTACTCAAATTAGTGTGTAACAAGACAAGATCAGGTTTTATTTTTTGTCCTTTAAAAGAGAGAACAGTATGTCCTATAGATTGAAGAAGATCAAGAGTAGTAGAGTCAATGAAAGAAGTCCTCCGATACCGTACCAGGAGGGTTGACTTAGGATATGTATTAGATTTATATATAGCATCGCTCAAATATAGGTATTTTGACAAAAAATCGCTGAAATGACATGCCAAGTTTTTTTCATATTTCGATTCTACGACTCAAATAAAGCCAAACTGCCAAGTTTTGTAAAAACCGCACGAGCAGTTTTTCAAAAATTAGCTCCCAAAATTTTAGCTCCTCAGTGTTAATTCAGTTTGCTGTGTATTTATTAACATCTCTTTTTTATGAAACTTATTTAATTCTTTCTTGCACAGTTCGAAATTTAGGTTCATTCCAAACACAATTCGCCCATTTTTATGATTTATTTTTAAAATTTGTATTTTTAAATAATTTTTTAAAATTTTTCGAAAAAAATTTTGAATTATAACCTATAAAATTTTTACAATCATCGTAAAGTAGATTTATTTCTAAGCATAAAAATTAGAGCTTTTTATTCAAGGTATCGGAGAATTTCCGAAGATATACGTGAATTTATATACTAGCACGTTTTGAAATTTGGCATACTTGTTGAAAGGGATAATAACGAAAATGTGGTTTACGCACTTTGCTAAAATTATTTGAAAGTAGAGCGAAGTGACGTTTTTTCCTCTTATCCACAATGTAAAAAGGCAGGAACGATGTGACTTTTTTTCCTCCGCTACACAATTGGAGGGAAGGAAAATAGGTTGCCACATAATAAGAAGTTCGCCAAGTGAATTATTCTAGGCTCAAACTGAAAAAAAATCGCCAAGTTAAATTTATGAATTTTTCTGTAAATTTCGCATCACATTTTACAAAATTTAATATTTAAGCATAATTTGAGTCGTAGAATCGAAATATGGAAAAAAATTGCTATGTTATTTCAGAAAAAGTACGATTTAGTGTCAAAATACCTATGTTAGAATGATGCTATATATAAATCTAATATATATACTAAGTTGCGCTTTCGACACATGAAAAAAAGCAATTTGAATTTTGTCAATCGACCCAGTAGAACGGGAGATATAGAACTTTCCTCTTTTTTTTTTTCGCCGCAGTGTACATTACCAGGAGGCTTATAAATAAAAATTACTAATTTAGTTTGCAGCGATCCATTCCATGCGATTAGTTCAACTGCCTTAATTTGATGACTTGCATCGAGTGAAGGATTTTGAAAGTGCAAATATTAGTGCTTTTAACGCCTACAATTATGCCGAAAGCAACTTGGCGGGACTTTGGCAAAGTATAAAGATTAAAGTTTATACATTTGAAATATTCCAGATATTCAGTAGAAGCACCAGCCTCCGCCATAGCAAATGCATCACAATTCTCTCTAGCTGTAACAGTTTTAAATTCAGTAAACTGTGTCCTAGGCAAGCCACTCGCATTCCAGAAAAGCACTGTAGCTACCTGAGAAGGGCTACTTCTTGGCTTGAAAACAGGCATAATTCTCTTTAAGCCGCTTTGACGTACGCCGTTACTCTCTTAGCATTACCCAGGAGGCACGTGTAGCTTAAAGTTTGTTACCGATGCGAGTTACACTACCTCCCAAGTTAATAACTGATAACAATAACATGAAAGTAACTCATGTCTTAAAGCTCATTCATCTGATATCTTTAAGCTAACATCAAAGCAGTTCATGGAATACAAATAATAACATTACAGCATCATAATAATGCTTACAACATCCTACGTACTGTATTATTTGAATCTTAAAATTCTTAAGTTTAAATACATAAAAAATAACAACTTACTTTCTTTGAACACAGAGGTTTTTAAAACGTCAAATTCCAGTTTAAATTCCTTCACAAATCGTTGTCATCCACAGCTTCAAAACTAAGAAAACTTAAATTTTTCGATATTTTCCAATGTTTTCAACTGACTTAA
>KK116688.1:26044-64223 GCA_000611955.2 Stegodyphus mimosarum | reverse complement strand
AGCGAAAAAATTAAACAAAAAATTGGAACCTTTTTTATAATTTTAAACCGTAACAAATTTTACACATGAAGATAGCCCGAGCAAAAGATTCGGACACATTCGTCAATTTTTATTCCAAATCTAAATAGTATAGCGAATATAAAGTAAGCATGGCAACAACTTTAAGCGCTGCGTCCAAGACACACACGTTCGCCTTTCCTAATGTAAGTGAATGGCTTTTGTTGTTTTTCTTGTGGTATTATTATCAGAATATAGGATAAATTCAGAGCGTACATGCATATAAAAATGAGAATAAGAGATAATTTATTGTGAGAGTAAAGTAATTTAACTTTTGGATGTTAATTATTTTATAAAACTATGAAAACATTACTTAGTAAACGTGAAATAATAATTGAAATATCTTTTCAGTTTATTTCTTTTGTCAAACAAAATACAAGAAAAAGTCCAAAAAGAAATAAATAATTTACTAAAGCTACTAAAAGTAAAAAAAAAGGTTCGGCTGAAAGAGCTTTCAGTAAAATTGGTTTCTCTCGTCCTTGAAGACCGAGGGTGATTCAAAAAAAATTCTCTATGTTCTTCTGAACCTTCTTCCACATATTTCCCAAAAGGTTTCCTGATATGTGATGCATTTTAAATCCAACACTTTCCGAATACTTTCTTTTTTCTGTTTTTGTCTACTATAAGAGTATCTAGATAGACTCAGATGTTTTATTACGTTTCACGAAAACAAATAAAAAAATGTGCACACGTGGTCAGGTGGCAGTTTTGTAAAGATGCATCTATTACGGGAGATTTGTGAGCTGTTTTTAAGGAGAAGGTAACAAAATTGCTCACTGAAATTCATCTTTTCTCACTGAATCTAATTTTAACCTTTCCGAGGGCATATTGCAATATTTTCAGGCTGGTTTTTAAAGTATCGGTATGTGTGCTTATGCTTTCATAAGTCGCAAAGCTTAGAAAGGGACTTCTAACACAAACTACACTACTTTGTAGCTCCCCGATAGTATAATGATTACGGAAGTCTACCTGGGGTACCGAACTGCCCGAGTTCGAATACCCGTGAAGGCATAGATGTTTGTAAATGCATGGTATCCTTGCGACGAGGGAGGGGCACTTTAGATATCGTCTAGCCGAAAGTCCTTTCGAAAGGTTAATTGTAAAGAAAGAAGGGGTGAGAGATCCTCGGGCGCGTCTCCCAGGGGTGCTCTCCTTCAAAATTGGAGAACAGAACTGAGCAAAGTCATACTGTCATTTGTATGTCATTTTCTCAAGGTTCTTGCCAACGACTGGCGCATGTCTTGCTCTGCTTGCCACAATGAATTTCGTAGGCTTGTTCTGATGTTACTGTCAGACAAGTGAGATAATTCACAGCGCATTACTTTGTTAGTAAATACTTCATTTTTTTATTTCCTTTTCACATGAATTGTAATTTCTGTTTCTCATTTCAGAATGACGTAAAAGTGTAGCCAAGCAAGTAATTTATTTCCCTTATATGACAGCGACATTAGAACAAGTTAGCAAATTTTATTGTGCCAGGAGAGCACGATTGAGTTTGTCATTGGCTTGGGCCTTGGCAACTTAATGTGACAATTCGAATTTGCTGAGTTCCATCCCAGTTTTGAAAAAGAAATTAGGATTGGACAACACAGAATCTGTGGCATCGCACAAACAGATCATCAACACAGAAACTAAGTCACAGAAAATTGGGACACTATCACGGAAAATTGGGACACAAGACCGGGAAATGTTCCGAGAGTCTCTCACACCTCTTGTCCTACCACAAAATTCATCAAGATGATTTTCGGTTCACCGTGCATTTTAAGTTCCGTCGTGGTGCAAAGATGCTATCTACTTACAAATACTTCCTTTCCGGAAGCAGCTGACCTTAAAATATGTTAGGAAAATACAGTCACGCTGTGACTGAATAATTAATGTATGAATAATTTTTACTGATCCAGCCTCATGTAGGCGCACATTCATTGGGATAGGAGGTACTGCTGATTAATTAGTAGAAGTTACTACCTCAAACTAGAATTTGTCATTCTGTGGACTGTGTAGTTTCAGATTAATTCATACAGTGGATTTCGTACTACACGAAACAGCTGGAATCACGGGCCATCCGGATAATACGAATTCTAGGTGAAGGAACTGTCTCTTTTCTGCAGTCACAACTGCACTGCGAATGACTGAATTTTTTTTTTTTCGTATGCCATGTTTTATTATCATTTTATTGATCGAGAGAGAGAAATAATAAAGTTAAAAGAAATAAAATGTTTATATTTCTTTTAAGCAAAATACAGACAAATCTGCTGCAACAAACGAAGCAGTTTTCGTTTATTTGCTTAAGAACAAAAAAATTCTTTCAAGTGAAATTTAAAAAAACGTTTTGTTTACATTGTAGGTTTTCTCACTTCTATTCTGTCAAATTAAGTGACAAGGAGCCTAGTGAACTGCTAAGCGAATAATTAAGTCCAAGAACAGAAACAGAAACTCAAGAAGAGTTAATTACCCTTTATTTGCTCAAAGTAAGATTAACAGTCAGTCCCTTGCTTTGGGCGTACAACAAAGCCTCCCCTTGGGCTTAAACTCACAATATAAGAAATAAGAATTGACTCATGACTAACTAAAGAGATTTAGACACAATTCTAAACTAGTTGGCCCGTTATATTATAATAAACAGCAAACTATCAAAAGGCACGTGATGCGGCCGAGCATAGTAACAGCTTCAAGAGACGTAGCCCAAAGGGAAACGCGCGCTATTCAGGAATCCTAACTATGTCTGTCGAAATCATTTGAACTTGTCTTAAATACTATTCTCCTTCGTATTTGCATTTAACGCGATTTTAAAAACGCATTTTGGGAAGGAGTTGTAAGTTGAAGCTAGGTAAGACCGTATAGGTACATTAACTTAACTGCTATAAAATTAAAATATACCTTACAACATGAACCCTAAAATTAGACAAATAATCTTTCTAATCGGATTAACAGAGATTAATTACAATAAATCCATATTATTTAGTCTATAAGGTATTTCTCACACCTTCTTCGCATGCCTTCGTGGTGTAGTGGTCAACACGCTCGGCGGGTAACCGAGATGCTGGTGGTTCGATTTCCAGCGCAGGCGTTGCTCATTTTTCATAACTCCTGCTTTCCCCCCCCAAAAAAAATCCTAATGACTCTACAAGTCTGTTTTTAGAAATGAGCTATTGATTTTGACCGAACAATGATTCATGCAATAATAAATAAATAAATAAATAAAACTACCTGTACACAACTGTTGTGCACAACTGCTCTTCCATTAATTTTTGTAGGCTATAAAATGAAATATGATACACATAAAATGAAATATGATACATATAAAATGAAATATGATGTGTGATTACTTGCTATCGCTTTAAATCAGATGATTAGTTTATTTGAGTATGGGAAAGCACACGAGGACTATTTGACTAAAAGAAGGGATACTTTCTTGGAGGACTTTCTAAGGGAAACTGGCTCGTATAATTGTTACATGTGGGGTAAACTACGAAAACACCTATGCAACCAGCCCGTTCGTCGGGTTTTAAGTCTTGGGCTTAACTACTAGTGTTCAGCGACTTTAACGCTGGACCGTTAGTGGGTCTTTAAATCAGGTGAATATGTGTATGCTTCATTTATTTTTTATTGAAACCAATGCACATATCACAAGCTTTTGTACAACTTAAGTTAATAGTCGCTTAAAACATATGCTGTTCCATCTTTTGTATTATTTAAATCCGTGAAACAGTTAAAAACATATAAGAAATTAACAGCAAGCTTAATTGTAAATGGTCTGCAAAGAAAAGTCAGCGAAATTTTAATTCTCGATTACTGAAATTCCAATTGTCGAAGTTCCTAAAAGTCAATTCGAATCTAAGCTTCCCTTATAAAATCTTCAGTCAGTTAGGCTAATTGTCAAGCAACCTTTGGTTGGCGAAAATTAGGAATGAAAGCTGACGCTTGAGAGAAATCATACATAACATCACCCTTTTTTAGGAACAAAAGATACTTGGGAAAGTGAAACAAGGTACGACGATTTCAAATGCAAAACAATGGGTGGAGCAACGCGAAAACACATGTAGCACCATTTTCCAAAGAAAATGCTGATTGAATATGAAAATTTTGCAAGAGAAAGAAGAAAGACCACAATTTACATGAAAAGCAATGGGCGGAGCAGTGTTAAATTAAATGTAGCACTATCTTTCAATCAAATACTAATTTAATATGACAATTTTGTAAGATAATCTTCAGAAGGAATGATATGTGCAGGAAAAAGCGGAAAGATATGAAGCGCCATCTCTCAGTGTAAATTTTAATCAAATGTGAAAGATATAAGTTAATAGAATTTTGAAAACGTTGCGAAAATCTGGATTGGAATTAATGTCAATAATTAAAAAAGATATTCTTTTTCTTGTAAACGAAATCAGTTCCTTCTTTAGTTCGTGAAATCCGCAAGATTTTGTTTTGTAAAAGAAACTGAATTTTTTTCCTTTACTCAATTAATTCCAGTCTAGTTCTTCAAAATCTTTCTAAAATCTAATAATTTTTACATTTTCTACTTTCCTTTACAGGTAGCGCTACGTTTCGTTTTACTTAGCTCCGCCTATTGCTTTTTATATAAAATGGTTGTTACGAACGTCTTCGAAATCTATATAATTTTACTCAAAATTAACGTCAAGCTAAGGTTGCTTTTGTAATTTTAAAAGCTTTTAAGTTTTTTGAATTTCAGTTATGACAAACTGAGTTCATTCTAGATTCATGTGCTTATTTAATACTTCATGCTAATTGTTAAATCGAAACAGACTGTTGGGAGTTAGGCGGACAGAAAAATGTTACCGTTGATCATTTTACTTGTTAGACAGCCTTCACTGGAGACAGCAGAATAAATTAAACTAAATTCAATGTAAAGAAATTTAGATGTAAAAAAAGTAACGAAAAAAGGCAGAATTTTTCAAATACTAATTTTGGCGTAATATGTTCCTTTTGCATTATATCGTAATTATTCTAAACGATGCATGTTCAAAAGGGATATATCAAAATTCGAACACGTAATTTAAAATTTATCGTGCCCAAATAAAAATAAATTTCAATTTTTTGCGTTTTATATTACAAACATTTCTTTACCTGAACTGCGATACTAAGTATACTTTAGTAATTTCCTTCATTGTATGGAATGTAAAGGAGTCTTTCTCATTATTATTATTATGAAATCCTTTTGAGATTACTATTAATGAATGGAAAATGTGAAATGTTTAGAGCTAGTTTTATCTGAAGAAAAATTTGTCGACGGAGTTGCATTTCCATCATGACGATAATTTTTACACGGCTTCATTTTCTCGTCTTTTCTGTTTCTTTACAAAGGAAAAAAAATGTCCCATGCTACGCTTCTAATTATCAATAGTTTTTAAATCCATTAAAATCTTTCAGAATTTTAAAGGAAAAGATGACTGAATGAAATAATATCAATTTTAAATTTATTGAATTGTTAAAACGACTATCATGCATTTTCTTGCAATAAGTTTACCAGGTATTTCTGCCACCTTCTTAGCACGCCTTCGTGGTGTAGTGCGCAACACGCTCGGCGCTTATTCGAGTGGTCCGTGGTTCAATTGCCGGCGAAGGCCTTGCTCATTTTTTATCTCTCCTGCTTTCAAAAGATACATAATGCCTGTGCAGTTGCGCCCGAAATATAAAGATAGTGAATGATGATTCTTCAATACCAGGATTTGGCGACTGGGTTCCTTAATCCCCAGTCGCCCTTTAAAAGGGGGAGTATATAAGATATTTCTCCAGCTTTCGTGGTGTAGTGGTCAGCACGCTCGGCGCGTATTCGAGGGGTCCGTGGTTTGAGTCCCGGCGAAGGCCTTGCTCATTTTTCACTTCTCCTGCTTTCAAAAATACCTAATGTCTTTACACGTTTCAGTTCTGAATTTGTTAATCATTAAGGTAACCTAATTAATTATAAATATGCAAAATAAAAGTGTAATTATGAGAAAACTACTGGTTTCCATACAGGAAAAAAGTTGAACAGATAAATTAAATTCATTTGTAAGAATATTTATATAAGCATTCTCTTAAAGTAATGCTAAGTTATTGAATTAAATCATGAAATGCATAAATATACTGTGAATGTTTGATAAAATTACATTTCCTTAAAAATGCGTATTACGTAGGTACCGTAATCTTTCCTTACAGACTTTAAAATGTTTTGTATTATCTTGGCATATTTAACACATATTTTCTGCTAATATCATGATATGAGAAGCATGATATACTAAACTATTGCAGTACTTCGAGAAGGATATTAATCAATTTTGAAAGTCCTCTTCCATTTATGATTATATATATATATATATCATTCGGGAAAGCTTAGCTTTATAAGCGCTATCTATAATGCTTCTTGTCACTCAAAGAATATTTAATATATATATACAAGGTTAATCCGAAAGTTGATGACAGATTTAAGAAGAATATGAAAGGTTTTAAACATAACAAATTTCTAAAAGGAAGTCGCTATTTTCAAAGTAATAGTGACACTAAAGAAGCGTTTGAAGACTTTTGCACTTTAAAATTGCACTGAGAGACAAAGGATTTCTGTGCATTCCGTAAAAGGATTTTTGACTTGATTTAGATAGGATCTGTGGGCTGAATTTCATTTGATTGACTTTATTTGTATTACGATTTCTCTATACGCTTCTTACGTTGGCTAACAACTTCTTATCTTCCTTAAAAGGGCTTGTTATTAAGGTGCGATTTCACAATTAGATAACGTTAGAATTAGGTCATGCAATAAACAAATTGAAGCGATTACCCATACAACATAGTAACTCTACCATGCATTGTAAGTACATTTCGGTAATTTTTAGCGTTAGTGTGCGTGATATGTTCTGGTTAATTCAAAATGGTGTAATACAAAGTTTCAGAATATAATGGAAGACATTTCTATTTCATACTCATACCCAAAATTATCTTTACATGCATTAAATCACGAATTGCTCAGAAATTGTGAATTGGAAAGATATTTAACATCCTAACACATAAATACAACGGAAAAAATATTAAGGTCATTTCATAGATATAAAATTTGGCATGAAACATTAAAATTGGTAATAATACTTTAATAGGAGAGATTAGAAAAAAAATAATGCTTATTATTTTATGATTTAAATATGAAGTTTTACCTCTTTGACTTGTACACACGTATCATTACGCGTATTCATGCTGGCAATACCGTTTTTAACACCAAACTGGCAAATGAAACTCCGCACCTCCACCAACACGGTCTTCAGGGCATTTACATCTCTTGGAGAAACATGTCCTTATGCAACTTTTATTTCAAGGTGTCAATTCCGTTAAGTTCTCTATCATGTTACAATAAGGAGTTTTTTTGTCCAAAGCATTCGCTCAATGTCTTCACTTTCAAGGAATTCGTCAACGAGGTTTTTTTCGATGTGGACGAGTATTACCGTCCATAAATGAAAAGTCAGATTAATATGCACCACTGAAAAGTCTCACATAAAGTTTTAAGACCTTATTCCGATATCTCTGGCCTTGTAATGGCGTACGTCCATTGATCACTATTCTTTGACATCACATCTGCATTACCAAAACCGTCACGTTCCATAATGTTCGATGGAAGATTTCACATTCCTGACTCCCTTCAAAAATTAGAATCAGATGAGATCACTCTGAGAGATCACTTTAGAATCAGATGTTAAACTAGACTTCGACTCGTCAGTGAAGAGAACATAGATTTTTATTGGTTGTCACTTCAATTCTTATGTTCTTTGCAGAAAATCAAAGCCATCCATTTTTGTTGTGAATACAGTGAAATACATTCCTTTAGTTTTCTAGCATAAAGTCCTTTCTCTTTAATCCTTCTGTATACAGTTTGCCGTAATACAGCACGTCATTTGGCTTCTGCGAACTCTGAAATTTAAATTGTCGAATACATGTTAAAACGGGCAGTTTTGAAAATCAAATGTTATTTGCTTACGACCTTTTCCAGGCTGTAGAGTCTATCCTCCGTAAAATAGTCACACGCCTCTCTACTTCAGAGATTGAAAGCCTTGCCCTGCTTCTAAATGACCGACGATTCGCCACTTCACAGATTCTTCCAAATGATACTTCGAAGCCATAACAAACCACTTTGAGTCCTTACGCACTGAAATCAAACATTGTTTTACATAAATATACACAGATATTCACTTTATGCAAAGAGCTTCATTCAGTGTTAGACAACATAACACTTTGATTGGCATATCAGAAACTGTTTGATCACTTTCGATTAGATAATGCTAATTCGGTTTGTCTTTCCCCCATTCTTTGGAGAAATGAATTACATTGATTGGATATTTCATGAGATAGCAATATTTTGGGTATGTAATGATAAATTTTGATATGAGTGCATATTATCAAATAAAGAAGAGTCTGTGTTCATATAAGCATGTATGCATGCGTCTGATAGTCTGGTAAAACAATGTCAGTTAGAGTCTCCGAATTTTCAGCATACCTAATCCTCCATCCAAACTTGTGCAGTTTGAAATCCGAAATTTAATATTTATTTTATACTTTCTGCGAATGTATTGAAATTTTGATTTACGAATTTGATTATTTAAGAGCAAAGTGTTGCCACTCGGCAAACCGTAAGATACTTGTTTTCCAAATTAATTAACAAACTCCGAAATTTAAAAGGAATGTTTTACCACTCGGCAGTGTCTAAGAGTTTTTGTCTTTCGAATTTGATCAACGAACTCAGAAATATAAAAGAAATGAGTTGCCATATAATGTTTTTATCTTAACACTTTAGTGGGTATATCTTAACGTAGTATCTTTAGTATTTTAACACTTTAGTGTGTTCGCCAAAGCATAATTTGTTAATTTTGTTTTCATATTTAATTTGTATATTAGTGACTAAAGAATTTAGTTATTTAAATGCTGTAAAGGCAGTTCATCTCTATTATTACTAATTAGTAGCTGAATTCCAGACATTACACAAGCTAGACTCACCAAAATCACTATAGATGTTTTTCACTTATATAATAAGTGTTCTAGGTTCTTTTAATATAATCTGTTGACATTTTTTATACATATATATTTGATAATTTATTCCCCTTCGAATAAATCTTTTAGGGCAGCACAAATTTTAATTGACATAATACATCAAATGTCGTAATATGTCGTAATAGCTATTTATCATTATGGCATTTGATTATGACATTATGTCAAAATGTCGTAATGATAAATAGCTGTTAAGGCATTTGATGAGCGGAACTGATCCTCTCCATAATGTGTTTAATCTCTGTCCTAGGGATGACCTCCCTATTTTTGAAAATAAACGTGTTACGATTACTTGCTTTATGTTTACTTTAGAATATAGAAGAAATAAAAATAAAATACATGAAACAATTTTGTGTTTCAGGCACTTTGGGCTTACAATTGAGTTTAAATTTATTTTTGACAGATTCGATTAAGTTTTAAATTATCGTATTGTTTTTAAACAGTATTTAGAATTTTGAAATCTAAACTTTACAATATTTTTTTTCTAAATTGCAGTCAGGCCTCTTGATGTCCGGATTATCAATGCTCAACCCCATTTCTCAGCTGGAAAGATGGTGACCTTGGAGTGCGAATCTACAGGTTCCAGGCCAAGGGCTATTATGACATGGTGGAAAGGATCTCAGAAGATTCAGTCTGGAAATGAAATCATTTCAGACAATGGGAATCTCACTCTAAGTACTTTGTCTTTTGTGCCAACACCTGAGGACCATGGGAAAAAGTTCACCTGCACTGCCGAAAACCCATCCCTTTCCAACAGTCTCATTGAAGATTCGAGAACAATCACAGTACACTGTGAGTCTGTTTGCTTTTATCTTATTTTGGTTATAAGTGTTTAATCTTATAAATAATAATCTCACTGAATATATACGCATAATAATCTAACTGAAATAAAACAGGAATTAATAATTTTAGAAATAATACCTTGTCATAAAACTTTACAGAACTGAATTCTGTTAAGATGTTTTACACAATCGAAAAATATTTCTTTTGATATAAAACCCTTTATGAAGAGAACCAGTTCCACACTTTTATATTAAAAAATCTTTTCTTACCATGCTTTCTTAATAAAAATGACAAAGTAAAAGAAATATTTAAGTAAACTTATTTTAAACTTAGCTGATATATAGTAAATGCAAAGCACTTATTTGATTTTTAAAAGCCTATCAAATGTCATTAAATAGTGTAAAATGTTATGAAACGTCTAATATTTTATTAAATAGTCTGGAATTGCTTGCATTGATTTTGTTACCTGCTTTCCAACATCGATTTTTTTTTATTTAATAGCTTACGAAATAATTAATATTTTTTCGGCTCTTTTGCTAACTGCTCTTGTATATTCCAAAACTTTGGAATAATTAATAAGTTCAGATTATAATTATTACATACATGTACATTTCAAAACTATGTATATTTGAATATCCGAAAATTTTATCAAATACGAAGCATTCTGTGAGAATGCCAGGAAACCAAATTGCACTTTTTCTTATCATTTATGTTTGATTTTAGTCGCATTTCTGTCATATATGCATATTATAATTGATTAAATAACCGAAGCTAATTATCCTCAAATTGTCATTTTCGACTTTCTTTAAACGTATTTCCTTAAACGTTTATTATACAGAGAAAAAATTCAAAAATAATTTCATTTCAACTGCTGATACTTTGGACGCTTTTTTAAAAAATACATGTTGTTTAAAAACCTTAATTTAATGTGTTACAATTAAATTATTTTGGCATCTTTAAAGCCTGCTTATTAAGAAAGTTTGAAGAGTTTCCTAAGGGTCACGAAAAGATAGAGGAGAAACCTTATATGAAAATACTGACTATTAAAATTTGTTGTTTGTTTAAAACATCTACAAAATTGGGAAGAATCTTTCTTACCTTTGTGTTATGTAAATACTGAGGTGAAAAATCTTGCTTATACTGACATATTTGAAGGAATACTGTGATTGAAAATACTTAAAATTTTCACCAAGCACCATATTAATTCCATGATCTGCAGTTTTAAAAGCAAAAGACTGGGTACGAGGGAATATAAAAGCAGTTTTAAGAGATTTTTTTTTTTTCAAAAGATGTTCTGAAACGGTCTGACATTCAAGTTTTTAAAACAGCTGAAATACTCCATTCTACACTGATATTGAATTGTTGTCTACATGTACAAAAAATCCAATTTAAGGCGTTTTATAAAGCATTGAATTTCAGTAGTGATTAATTACTTCCAATTAGAAATTTTATTTATAGAAAAAAGAGCTTTTTCAAAACTTATTCTTACGTAATGAAAACATATTAAAAAAGTGTTAGAAAAGATTTTTTTTACAAGGTTAGAAAGCTTTCTTAGAAGTTAAACTGAAAAAAAAATCTTTTAAAAAGAAGCCAAGTAAAGTAATTTAAAGGAACAAAAAATTGTTGTGAATAATCGACATTTCGAAACATAAACTTAGGCAACGCAACAATCTGGTATTTAGCTTAGAATTTAGACTAGAATCGAGAGCTAGCAGATACAGGCTCCTTTTTATCAGTGGCAAAAAAAAATCTGCGACGGATGGAAAACCACCGTACTATTTATACCCAAAAGGAGTAAAGCTAATGAAAAGTTCCGCCATCTGTCGGCAGATGTAGTCGTAAAAATTGGAAAACTAAGTTAATAGAATTTATAAAGCGTTAGGAAGGACTGGATTGACATTAAAGCCATTAACTAAATAAGATAAAACTTTGTGAATTAAAAAGCTTCGAGAAAAATCCAATCGAAGAAGCCTTTTTGAAAATTTTTGCAGATTCAAGGTCAAAATTGCAATTAAATGTACGAATGTGGTTAACTACCAATACTTTTTAATTTTGCCTTGATGACAAACTTCTTAATGTATCTCAAACCATACTGACAAGGTATGCTATAAATTTCCCAAGAATTAAATTCAGAAATGGAATTCTTAAGAACTGAACCACGGATTTTATTAATAGAAGAGAAAATTACTTGGAAACGGAACTTTTGAGAATCTGTGCAATTTTGTAACTGACAGAACAATTAACTGGAAGCATGGCAATGTCATTAATTTTATTTCTAACGGTTGAATGTCTTCTTTGCTGGAAAATGAAAATATTTTAAATGCTGTATTAACGATCTAGGGAGAAAATCCTCGGTCAATGGCAAATGATGTGAAAAATTGAGTTCATTAGCAAGAAAAGGTATAGAGAATAAACTTTGAGAGCGCAAAGTACATAATCGTACAAAAAAGACATTTTTTGCTTAGCCGGGTGTAATAACTTAGCTTGGGCTCTCAGACAAAAGAAAAGGGTTCACGGTAAATAGTAGTCCTGAAATGAGATTAATTGTGAATTATAACAATATCAAGCAAGGAAAAGATATTGTCAGATTTAGTTTCAGATGTATATCTGCCAAAGTAAAAGAGCATTAAATATTTCTCATCAATGAAGACGAATTTTATGTCCGAATAGAGGAACTTAACATGTCTTCGATAGTTAATATTTGGAAAACTTAATCATAATTTTGACTTTGGGTCCGCAAAAATTTTCAAAAAGTCTTCTTGAATTGGTGAATTAGAATTATTTGAAGGTCTTTCAATTTTCAAAGATTTATCTCGTTAATGGTTTTAATTTCAATCCTATCCTTTGTAACGCTTTTAAAATTCTATTCAATTAATTTTAGCTCTGCCGACAAATGTAGCTACCTTGTCGTTCGCTTTACTCCTTTTGGGTAAAAATAGAAACTTTGTTTTCCTTCCGTCGCAGATTTCTAATGAAAAGGAACCTGTACCCGTTTGCCCTCGAAATCGATAGAATCTTGAGTAAAATTTACGCCACACACAAGGTTGTTCTTTGCCTAATTTTGAGTGTTACTTCTGTCTTTACATTTCAAAACTTTGAAGAGTCCATGAGAAATTGCTCCTAATTTAGATACTTCGAGTAAGTTCTCCTTGGTGTTTGTGTAATTTTACCGCTCACGTTTGTTCTTTTTTTCCCTCATCGGCAGATGTCGCTGCCTTAAAACTCGTGCCATCGTAACTAGTATTGGAATCAATGTAATACAAGAACTAAAAAAACGATTAGATTAAATCGTACATAAATATCATCAAGAACTTTGTTTATTTACCGCTTTTGAAAATACCCTTAAAAAGAGCCTAAACTTCTTCGGAAAGGGATTGATTCATGCGGTGTTCTTTGCTCTTTCATTCATCTCATTTGCTTCTTTTCTTTTATTATTCATTCTGTGCTACATTTTGCTGGATGTTTATTTTGTACTATCTGTTAGGCTTTTCGCTTCTGTAATTTAAATACGACGAAAAACGCCCCATTTTTTATGGTGATTAGCAGCGCTGGTTCCGATATCAATCGCCTGGAATACGGATCCCGACAAAAGCATGGGATTTTGTAAATGTACAGTTTCTTTTTGCATATACCTAAAACACCTCCCAGCCAAACGTCCGCTTGACAGAATTGAGGTAGGCGAATAGAAATAGGAGACCATTAGACCCGTTCCATAGATAGTCCAAGAATCAAAACTGGAGCAATTCAGGCCAAAGTCGACTCGTAACGCGATAAATACATAAAGCCTTTTTTGTCTGTATTGACCAGGATACATTTTTGTAAATGTTCAATTTCTTTACGCGTATGGGGACCTAAAATACTTCTTAGCCTGAAGTCTCCTTGACAGAATGGTGGCAGGTGAGTAGAAGTAGGATACCATTCCCTAGATAGTCGAAGAATCAAAACTAGAACAGTGCTGGCCATAGTCGACTTGTCATCTGAGAGATACATAAAGCCTTGCCAACAGCACGCTGTATTGGCCAGGATAAATTCCGGACACTGATCTCTGTTCAAACCAAGAAGGTAAGTAACTGGGAACGGGAAGAAAAAAGTTATAGAAGGTTCAGCACCGATTTGAAAAATCCTTTTACCTGATGCCACTTGAAATTAATGTCGAAAGATACTATGCTGTAAAGTCAAGTATATTTTAATATATCAAGTATTATTTTGCCATTTACAGACTGTTTACTGTCGCTATCTCAGTTACAAAATTATCTATATATTTTAATGATTTTGAGGGAATTATTTTGCTTGCGCATAAATTTTAACTTGGCACTTTAGTTACAGCTTAAAAATTATTTATATATTTTAATGATTTTGGCGGAATGATTTTCCTTATACATAAATTTTAACTTGGCACTTTAGTTACAGCTTAAAAACGTAAAGCGACATTTTCGTATACAGCAAATCAAATAGTATGCCATCAAAAAGAAGGTTTCCCGCATATTCTAATAAATAAAAATTAAAAGCATTTGAAACCAAATCTTGCTGTTCTACAATTCATCGACTACCTAACTCACTGTATAACTCTTTTGACGCTTTATAGCATATCGTGTACTTCCTTATAATACTGATTGCAAAACTACCGTGCAATTTGAAACATTTTTATGCTATTCATTGTACTTATGCTGGAAAAGCAGTCAAAACACTAGCAAAATCTTTGTTTCGAAGATTCATATTTAAGCTCATTGTAGATTTCTTAACTAGCAAAGGGCTTATAGAGACATTAGGTTACTTCGAAGAAAGAGAGATGAAAAATGAACAACGCCTTCGCCGGGAATAGAACCACAGACCTCTCGGTTACGCTTCGAGCATGCAGGCCACTACACCAGGAACGCATGCGAGGAAGGCTGGAGAAATACCTTATATATCCCCCTTTTACAGGGCGACTTGGGATTATGGGGACCCAATCGCCAAATCCAGGTGGTAGAGAATCATCATCCACCACCTTTTATAGTTCGGGCGCCAGTGTAGAGACAGTAGCTTATTTCGAAGCAAGAGACATGAAAAATGAGCAACGCTAGCGCCGGGCATCGAACCACGGACCTCTCGGTTACGCGTCGAGCATGCAGACCACTACACCACGAAGGCATTCGAAGAGTGCGGGAGAAATACCTTATAGGCTTTTGAGTACTTAAGTATCTGTCGACAGCCACCAGTATACCTCCAGATGAAATCTATATTTTGAACGTTTGTTGGTCGATTGAACAAGATTTTATTTTAAATTTTTGGTGGGTACTGTCTATCAACATGATTCAAAATCGTATCAAACGGACTGGTATTCTTTTCAGCCTGTCTCAATTTCTGTAATTCTTAACAAACTATTTTCTTTTTGCACCTTCTATTATTAAACATTTCATGCCGTGGACATTTTATTACTTAGGATTTTTTCTCAGAATCCCATTTTATCAAATAATTCATTACTGCTACACGACTTCTTGGCAAATCTAACAAATGCACGATAAAAAACGTAGTAAATATTAACACGGGCTAGATAAATATTTTCCGGAGCATTTTCCTTGGGAAAAGGGTTACCACAAAATGAGGCACTGTAGATATGAACTTAGACTAATTTGCCTGAAGCAAATTTTGGATTGAAAGAAAAGGATGCATTATTATCCACTCCTATTCTTCAGAAAATAAACAAAAAGATTTAAATTAAAAAAAAACTCATCTTTCAAAAATATCCATACCAACATCTAGGGCTGTAGCAACGCTTCCTCGAAAGAAATCCATGAATGATATTGTTTATAGTGTATCGGAGGTTGCCGCTAATACACAAGTATAAATTTTTAATATAATTTCAAATGCATTGCAATGCATTGTTTTTATAATCTGAAGCATTTTTTATTTACTGCCAGTGAGTCTGACTCTAATCGCATCAAACTATAGCAATGCTGATGAATAAAACGAATATCCTAACACATCCAACCTACAGGCAAAACATTTCAAAATAAAGTTCGAAAGTTATAATAAGTTGTACTTATGTAACATTAATATATAAAATATACCGAATAAATAAAACATATATAGGCAATTTATAGAGTATTTCTAGAGTGAATCAAAATTCTTGATGTTTTCACTTTACAATAAATTGATAAACAGACTTATTTTAAATGCAGCCCCTCTAATGCTTAGAAGTCGCCAGAAAGAATATTTTCTTCCACATAAAATAATACAAAAGTGTCTTCCTAGCTGGGCAATAATTTCTGGTCATTTAATCTATAATTATAATATTTCTGACGAATACATTCCAATTTCATTTATTGTAATTTCGTAAGTTCATTGATTGGCACTAAGCAGTTAATGTATTAAATCAGATTTCTTTAATTTCTGATAGAAACAATGAACGCGCGAATTATATTTTATTTAGTCAAATACGTATTAAGTAAACTTCACACAAACTATCGCAAATTACTTAATGAGTTCTGTGTGGATTTTATGATTAAAAGGTATTAAATTACATAATGTTTGTACAGATACTATGAAATATATTCATCTTCTCACAAAGGAGTAAACACGTTTGAGAATATCATTCACTTTAAAATAATTTTAGTTCTCTGATTTCATCATCTGAAGGGAATGAATATCGTAAATGAATATATAAGGCACAAGCTATGATTGTCTTCAAAGCGCATTTTAAATTCGTATTACACAGCTGGCCACTCAAATTGCAACACCAAGAGGTATCACAACAAAATTTATTTAGTAGATAACATGTTGACCAAGTATCAAATGATTAAACTTATAGACTTCGGTGAAGCGTGGTTCCTTCCAGAATCAGTAGCCAGAGTAGCCGCCATTGTTGGAGATCACCGCTGCCACACGCCTCAGCATTGATTCAAAGAGACTTTGGATGTGTTCTTGGGGTACAGCAGACCGAGCAGCTTCCACACGTTGCCAAAGTTGATCTGGTGTGGCAGCTTGGGATGTAATCAGGGTCATTCGTTCAGCAAACCTGGACCACATGTTTTCTAACGGCGAAAGATCAGGAGAGCGAGCCGGCCGGGGAAGCAATTCAATCTGGCGATTGACGAAGAACCCTTGGACAACGCGTGCCACGTGTGGTCGCGCATTATCCTGTTGAAATATGGTTGTGGGCTCCAACACCGCGGAGATGTAGCGTTGGCTGTTTAAAGTACCGGCAATACGTACTAGAGGAGTCTACGTACTGATATCCAATACCGCCCCATACCATAATACCCGGTGCAGAACCAGTGTGGCGGTGCGCAGTTATTCAGCATCCTCTCTCCACGGTGTCTCCAGACTCGAATCCGACCATCGTGGTGTTGCAGATAGAAGCGTGACTCGTCATTAAAAACAATTTCATTCTATTCTGCCGTCCACATCCTTCATTCATCGCACCATTGGCGGCGGAGACATCTGTGGTTCTGCGTCAAGGGTAGACGAAGCAATGGACGTCTTGCGGACAGACCACTATGCTGTAAACGGGGTCGATTTGTATGCGCAGACACTGGATGATGGCTTACAGACTGAATGTGCTGTGTTGTGGTTCGTGATGTGGCTGAGCGATCCGTCACTGCCGTGCGCACAATGTCCCTGCCATCACATGATGTGGTGCACTGAGGTGGATGCGATCGAACACGTCGGTCCGTCGTATCCTCCTGCATCCAACGGTCACATATCTTCTCGAAGATATGTTGTGTTAATTAATCAATTATTATAAATGTGTTCCTATTGGTAGTATCACGGTTGGCATGCATACTGTTTCTCTTTCACATAAACATTTAGAGGGGAAGTATTCTTAAATCTAAGCTCTCTCTTCTAATCGGTCTTTTTATCTCAGTAATATTCGTATGTTGTTGTTCAATTTCTAAAGGAAAGCTGCTAGAAATGACAGGACTGTATTATTTGGCGGATGCGCACACTTTCTAGCATATCGAGTGTTCTCAAGTTAGGATGATCGCTAGCATAGTCATGCGTATAATATGCGCATATACGCGCTGCAACAATAGATATGCGCGCGTGCTGCTGATTTCAGAAGTTAGCGCACATTAGCGAGTTCAAAAGAGATGAAGTGGGTTACGCAGAATTTTCATAACAAGCCGGTTTAAGCAAATTAAAGGATTGCAGACCAATTTTTGCCTAGCCCTGCATTACGTAGCATTTTTAGAGGAAGTTTTATTCCCAAGTGGAGATCTTATTGATAAACATGTAAGATTCTACCTAAATTAAAGTTACTTGTATTGGCTAGATCTTTACTTGAACTGTGAAGCGACTATTCGCCAAGTTCTAACTGTATCAATGACAATGCGTACGAAGAGCGGAAAGGCCTTTTTATTCAAATTCTAGGAAGTATTTACAACCGGTACTCCTGGTGCCTACTAAACTAAGCCAGTACTTTTGGCTGTAACTCGAAATGTAAAATTAAAGCTAAAATTAAGTTTATAAGGCATTTCTCCAACCTTCTTAACATGCCTTCGTGGTGTAATGTTCTGCACACTCGGTGCGTATTCGAGAGATTCGAGTCCCAGCGAGGATATTGCTCATTTGTCTAGTATTCTGCATCGAAATAACCTAATGTCTCTACAAGTTAAATAATTAGTCCAGGGTGCACAGATATAGTCTACGCGAACTGTGTCTTAGCACTACTATCGACGTGGACAAACCAGCAATTACATAATATACACGGCCGTAAAATTTTGAGCTTAAACATCAGCGAAACAACGTGGCCGAAAGGCGGAACACCCTCTATTTGAAGTAACTCAGACACCAGCTTAAATAATATCTATCTACTCCACTCCGCATAGCGCGTGAAACTGAAATATCTATCTGGCAGAAGATGAAAATGAGAGGAAATAGAAAAGTTAAAAAACTGAGCAAAAATGGTTAGTTTAAAACTAAATAAGTCTTTACAAACTCTTTGACTGGTAGGGAGTATTTTGCAGAAGTTTTGCTTAAAGAGTAAATCAAACGTAAGCTCTAAGAAGAACATGAGGTCTTCTTTTGTGAAAGGATTTTATCGCGTTTGTCAAGTAGAAAAAAAGAAAGCGTCAAATATTGGGCAGTATAGATGAGTGTTACTTCTGTTTATCCTCCATTTAGAGATAAATTTGCCATTTTGCGAATTATTTGTTTTTCACTAAATTAAAATCTTATTAAAAAAAGGCACAAAATTGAGAACTTTACAGAGACTCATGAAAGAATTATATCTGAAAGGTTGGACTCTAGGAAGGCATCCAAAATATTTGTGATCATAACAAGCTACATAAAAGATTAGAACTGGCGTACGAGGACCGTTAAAGAGTGATAATATATTTTCGTAATTTTTCTTTCTTCTCTCTGAATCTTTTATCAATTTTTAACAAACAAAATCTGTACTTGCGTTGGATATCTTTACATTGTGACAGCACCGGAGCATGGTCTGAAGACATTGCACATATCTGAATTAACATCACTCGGGTTATGTGAATCTTGAATAAAAATTGAATAAAAATCATTAGATCAAACACAGATATATGTTCAAAATAAAAGTTTCCATGTCCATATTAATAACTTAAAAGTTTTATGCTTAAAACTTTAACCTGCTACTTTCATTTGCAAATATATATTTTTTTTAATTCAGAAGAAAAGATTCATTAGGTTTTAGTTTATGATGTTTGCTTTATTAAGGAATAATACCACTTATGCATGTAAAGAGTCAAGGTAATTGTCTATGAATCCATTCCGTTTTCCTAATTTCAAGTATTCTGATGTCATCCATCATTAAACCTTGTCAGCTTTTCACATTCTTCAGAGCTGACACCGAAACGTAAGCAGCTGGTTATGTAATCGATGCAATTTCGTACTTCTTAATCGTTATCGCTCCCAGACGAGACCCGCGCTTATTACATTTCTGCAGCTGGGAAAAGATAATGGCCTTCCAATTTCATGTGACATTGCCCCATTATGTGTAATTCTGCTTCAGAGAAGTAATTTGATTCTAATTAAGTTCATTGTCGGGATTTGATTTCCGCCAATTATTCGTTTGTTACCGGATTGGTATAACATGTGCTTCTACGCTTCTAGATTCCTTTTTGTTTCTCTTATTTTCACCTCTTCCCTTTTAGATTTGATCATAATTTGCTTTTGATGAGCTCCGTCTGTGACCTGGGGTGGTACTTAACCACGGTTTAAGCATATTTGGGTCTTCATTGTTGCATATGTTTATTTGGTTGGATATTTGAAATCCTAGATTACTAATACTCTCTGTTAATTTCAGAAATGTTTATAATGAGAATTAATATTTCATCATCGAGAAGAAATTCAATCTGTGTTACATGTGCTTATATACTATGATATTCACATAAGTTAAACGTATGTTTGGCTAGTTTTCTTAGTTAGGTAAATGTTCTGGCAAAGATTCTTTTCGAGCAGAAGTGATGTGAATTGAATCAATGTAATTATTAAATCTTAAGGAATTAATATTTTATTTTTCAACTTCGTTAACTGCCTATTTCCACCGAATCTTGACATAAATTCATCGTGATACATCTATTAAATTGCGCGAACGTAATTGCAGAAGAAATCTATCTGTGTAGAATTTAAAATTCGAAAACAGGAATCTTATGTATTTGCAGATTTTGAATTAAACATTGCCGATTGTCTATAAATCGGGACCGTTTTATTTAAAATTTGTACTAATCCAAAATTGCATTTTTGCCTTCAAAGAAAGTTTCTTTAATGACGATTTAAATCCCTTGATTAAATATCAGCGTAAACTGAATTAATTAAATTATAGTCTTCGAGATAAATAAAAGAACTTTAAAGAAAATAATTTCCGTTTTACGTTTTTAATTATTAATAATGGAAAAATATTATAAGTTATTTTCTCCCTCCTTTCCGCAAGCCTTCGTGGGGTAACAGGAAACACACTCGACGCGTATTCGGTATATCCGGAGTTCGAATTCTGACGAAGGCATTGTGAATTTCTTCAGTTTCTTGTCACCTGTGGAGACATTTAGATTTTTTTCTTTTGAAAAAACTTTCTTTCTTTTAAAAAAAATCTAAAGATTTCTACAGGTGGCGTCCGAACTGGATCCTTTTATTCCCAGTTGTCCTTTAAAACGAGGAGTATATAAGGTGTTTTCTCCCTCCTTTCCGTATACCTTCGTGGTCTAACTAGAAGAACACTGAATGCATGTTCGGAGTTCGAATGCCTGCACAGGTACTGCACATTTTTACAATTCCTGAATCAAAGAAACTAATGTTTCTACAAAATTGAGTAGTAAAAATCTGACAACTTTATATTTCAAATTTAATTTTTTTAAAGTTCTTGTTTCATACAATTCGAGTTAAACTTATTATTTAAGTAATGAAATATAGGATTAAATAATATAAAAGGAAAAGTGATTTTCAGTTTACATGTTAATTAGAGAAAGAAATCTTTTTAGGCAAAAACGCTAATTCTGCTATAAATATACAAATACATTAGATAATGTTTAATGATTGATAAATATACATTAAGGATATTACACCCGAATAATAATTTTTTCTTTAACAAAATCCAAGTCTTAGAGGAAAAAGTACAGAAATATAAAACTAGTATATTAAAATCCCACTAATGCTAGAAGTCTCTAAAGTCCTTTTAAAAAATATTCACTCTTTCTTAGAAAGGACCTGTATTTGAACATAATATCACAGGTGATGTGAGTAGAGAACATTAGATGTAAATTTAAAAAATTCATATATTTAAAAACTTTTAATATGTCTCAAATAATTTATAAATACCTAGTATATTATGTACATTATATTTGGTTTAGTATACATATAATAGATATTGAAAGTTAACATTCATATACTCTTCAATGTGTAATTCAAAAGGTATATAATAACTTATATTCGGAAGCATTTTAATTTGAATCGAGGAAAATTTCGAAGTAACAATATGAAAATTTGATTTTCATACTAGTACTAGAAAAATTAGTTAATATTTATTCATTTACGAAAATTTAGGGCTTTTTAGAAAAATTTAATGTTTTTTCGCATTGAAAACGTTAATGAAATCAGTACAGCTTCAATGCTGAAATTTACCGAATCGTAAAAAGAAGTACATTATTTATGCTAAATGAATACTTAACTATTAAATGAATAATGAATGGAAAATGAATTTGAAAGTAGATGTAATTATTGAAAGAATAGTTTTAAAGTACGAGAACAAATAAGAAAAATTAAAGAAAGAAATTGTATGTATTATGAAAACATTAGCATTTTTTAAGTTAGCGAGATTAGCAATTCTTATAGTAAATTTGTAGATTCTTTGTTGATAATATACGTACCAATTTTATCTGAAACGAAGTTCTTACTAAAGTATTAAGACTTTCTCATTCGTCTTGACATTATCAACGATAACTACTTCATTTTTGACAAACCACTACCCTAAAAGAGGAAGACTTTTCTATTTACTAAATATTAATGTTAAACACATTGCTTGAAATTTCACATAAAGGTAGAGAAGATGCAAATCATAGTTCATATATTTGCAAATTCGGTGAAAGCTCAAAGCCTGATAATAGGAGACGAAGCGTAACTTGAAGTTGATCACTTCAACTTTCCAAAATAAAGTTTCAGATGTTGAAGAAAGAAATAAGAATTCATATTATTTGAAGAATTGTGCCCTTTTCAGAACATCTTCTAAAATATTAATTGTTCCATGAAAGGTATGTAAGCATATATAGTGATTATATCTATTACACTAATTGGGACTAATTTAAACTTATTACAAAAAATCGAAGATTGCTTTGTTTAAATCTGAAGACATATACTAGTTTGTTTATCACTAACCGATGTAATGAGCGCTTGGGATTAACATAAGATTTTTGTTTCGCTTTTTTAATATCTAAAATTAAAGAAAAATGTGATATAAAATAAGTGAATTTTTTATTCAGAGTCTCTGAAATTCAATTAATTCTCTTTGACTTCCTTTTCCTAAATTACATTTTGCACAAAATATGCAGTATTAAAAATAGAATATATATAGATTCAATATACAATATTAAAAATAGAACAAAAGAGGCCAACTTAGGAAGATTTTCTTTCTGAATAATTAAATTCGTTAATCTTCTTAAAATTAGTAAGCTTAGAGGGACACAATGTTCTAGGAATTCTGAATAGTAGCTCAATAAAGTAATTTTTTACCTCGAAATATGAGAACTTTTGTTCTCATATTCTTAACAGATGACTTGAAAATTTAACTCGAATTTCAAGCCTCGTTTAATAGAAGATGAAAACGAAAGTAAAAGTAAATTAACTTACGAGATAATCACATTTTAGTAGAACATCTACAAAAAAAAAACCTTTCAGAACATGTTACCCCCATTAGAATTCAAACACGTTCGTTTTGAAAACAGTTCTGAATCACGAGAAGTTTCTGAAAGGTTAAAAAAATAATCGTGGAAATATTCGTTCTACTGTCACACTGCTGGGATTAAACATGGAGTTTATTCCAGGGAAATAAACTGTCTGGCTATCCATATCTGCCTTGTTTTTACTCATGTTAAAATATCCCCCGTTTTCTTTAGAACAGTATCCACGAGAGCATTTCTCCAGATGCGATACTCTGCAAATCCTTTGGTGAATTAATGCGCTATTTTTTCAGTGGCAAAGGGATTGTTTGATTGCGCTATGAATTGGCTATTATCCATTGTTTTGTGTAAGATTTTTATATCATCTATCTGTGCATGTGTCTGTTATTCGCGCTTTCAGATGCCACAAATAATTATATGTGCCAGTTGCAATCAACTTATTCCCAGAAATGTGATTATTGCCGCATTACATCTCCTTATGTTTCGCTACAGTTCCTTATGCACTTAAGAGCTTTGGATTATATCAGGAGTGATTCACAAATACGGATGCATTAGTAAGAAGTTATCGAATTTCTTCTTTTACGCTATCGGGATGTAAGCAATTAACAAACTCAGCTCAGTTAGAAGATACGTGTTCGAATTTTGGGGAGAGCTTAACTGATTTTTCATGCTGTTTGACTACTAAAATCCTAATAGCATCCCTCGAAGCGCCCGAACTAAAATCCGTAGGTTAAAACATTGTTTCCTCAAGTATTTGGAAGAACGAGCCTCATGCTCCTCCTTTCTCTTCCTTTAGGTATGGGAGATCACCAGTGCTCGGTCTTGTGGTATAAATGTTTAATACATCCAGCTAGCAGGTTGTGAGACCCATAGTTTGAAAATTTGCCAGAGCATAAAGGATTATCTCATGCTTCTTCGGTTCGAAAATCCAAAATTGTTCTCTTCGGACAAGTCTGCGTTCTAAGTTCGTGACTACATTTTAAAGTCACCATTCTACTTAAAGCTCTAATAATGTACGAGGATTCTAATATATACCCAGAAGCGATGCATGATTACTGCCTAGGTACCAAAGCCTGTGCCAGGCTCCAGATTTCAGCGTTACACAATACCGTATATATCTCCTCATTACTTTATTTATCACTCATGGCAACAAGGGAAGTGAGAATTTGAAACCCCTGAAAGGACACTGTGTCTGGGATCAAAGCTAGTTTCATCGGATTCGACGAAAATGATGAAATTATGAAAATAGCAGTAAAAGTTGATAAAGGCACGTTTCAAAAATCTATAACGTTAAAGACTAGAAAAATTAATTAATTTTAAGTAAGACGAATGTTAATAAAATAGGAAAATCCGAATAAAACTGCTTAAGCTGTGATAAGTAACGAAATATGAGGAAACGAATAATACATGGTACGCATATAAACTTCCTCAAATATAATTCCATGGAATTATTTTCTGCGTATTACCCCTTAATACGTCCGGGAGCTAAGAGAGCCGTGTTTTTCCGAAACAGAGCTGAAAAAGACCAATCACTGACAAGAAAACGTTCCGCTGTTGTTGGTCTTTTTTCCCCTTGAGGGTAGTGATAAAACGGCAAGGCAAGGTACAGAGGGATTACATCACCTGCTTTGCTTGAAGTTTCCTGAATATTCAATGTATATTTTGCTGAAACAGAAAGGATTCTTGCTTGCCCTAGATACATAACTATTACATGTATGTCAAATGAAAAGACTTGTTTTACAAGATCTCTGGTGGCAAAAAATAAATGATATTATATTAGTACACAGATAAATAGCTCTATTCTTCTGGTAATCTCAGGCAATATAATCTTGCATTAAATTTTACTATGGCAAAAATGGAAGCTAGAATTGTTCTTCTCAATACTTTTTAGATAATGCAGTTTATTCAAAACGATTTGCTATTAAAACTTTTATAAACCAGAGTGTTAAATATTTCAAATTATGAAATTAGCAGTATTAATACAAGAAAGCACATACATAGCAAATAAAACCAAGTATCAGATCATAATTAACAACATCAGATGTGTTCTATAGTTTAACTAGAAATACTCATATAAAAAGCACTAATAGAAGAACTTTTCTAATATTTCTAAAGAATGATAATATTTAATATAAATAATATCAAAGTATTTCTACAGTTTGTATTGCTTAATGTTTTAAGTTATAAAACTATATTAAAAAAGAGCACAAAAAATAGGAAGGCTTCCAGATTTTAACGATCGCCCAAAAGGATTTGTTTAGGTTTCTTACGCTGCCGTTGAGACTACCAGTCTGCTATTGCTTCACTCCTGCTAACCCATTCCTTTTTTTATTTTAGCTTTATTATTAAGCACCATTTTCTTCGCACCTTATACTTCGTTATATATAATTCAACAGCAAAATTACAAAATTTCTAAAGCAACATAGTAGCGTATGTTTCGAACTCCCAATACAGTATAGTGGAATAGTGGCCCAATATTGTATCCGATGCGTCAGCATACATTTTTCCTTTTTTTTTTCGTCGTTCTTAGTTTCACATATGAATGTTCAGTTTTTTCATTAAGATGAGTAGAAAAACTTCTTTTTGTCTTTTATTACTGCTTTGTGTGTTAATTTTATTTATTAAATATCACATCCTTCCCACTTACACCGCATAAAACTCAATTCAATTTCAAAATAAAAAAAATATTCAAAAACAGCATATCTTTAGAATTTGCGAGAGAAACTGTCGCTCGCTGGAAATAAAAATATTTTATTACATAGAGTATTGCCACAGCCCGCTTTCAAATAGTTGACTTCTTAATCGAAATTCACGTTATGTTAATGTTATTAATTAGAATGTTAATATTTGAGATTTTTTATCACTAGAAACTGACTTTCATATGCAATGAACTGCGTCGTGGAACTATCTTCCATAAAAAATAATTCTATGAGAGATCATTATTTCTGAAAACACACACTTTATATATATATAGTTTATAGAAAGTACTATTGAACTGCAAAATTAAGATTAAGCCAAGTTAAGGGAGTAAAATTCTAAAAGCGATCGCGTAAAAGTAAATGATAGACTTGTTCCTAGCAAAAAGAGAAAAATTCTAAAGGCAATCGCCAAAAAGTAAATTTGATACCCACTTACTAAGGCATAAAAATTTTAACAAATTAATTACTCAAAAGAATAACGCAAAAAAAGCTAAAAAATAAATGCTGGTAATTAAGAAAATCGACATTTAAAAAATTGTAACACGTAAAAAAACATTTAAAGCACAAACATAATTAAAATTAAAAAAACAGAAAAAATACGAAAAATGGCAATTTAACCTACGTCGAGCTTTTTGTGGACTCGTCAAGGGGAAAGCACTATAGTTAGTACATAGGTAAACTCCATTACGCGCTTCGTCAAACGACAATAATTGAGATAAAAGGGAAGAAAATTTTAAACAGATAATAATAGATAATAATCTACATAATACGGTAGGTCTGAATTCTTATCGTTTCTTTTTCCGACGCGCCTGCCATAAAATTTTAAAACAAATAAAAGTACTGCAGAGTAACCTTTAAAAAACTTGGTGAAGCTAACGTACAAATAAACTAGAGAAACCAATTAGGCATAAGTCAAAAATTACATAATTTTAAGGGAGATCCCAATGAGCTAGAAAAATTAGACTTAGTTACCCAAAAAAGCAAAATAAAACACAAAAAAATACACGTGTCTTGTTAAGACCTATTGCAAGACAATACAAAAGAAATTGAACATACGTGTACCCAAGGCAGCAGCTTAAAATTTAAATGCGTAAAAAAAATTGAAAAGTGGTTGCTAGAATAAGAATTCTAACAAGGGAGCAAACCAGAAAAGAATTTGAAAATCACCAATAAGGTGTAAGTAAGAAGTGGGGGTTAAAACGTCATTACGTGAACCAATGAGGCGCCACGGCCACTGCGGACATCTGGACAGAAAGGTGGGGGGTACACAGGAGTCAATCTTAGAAAGTTCAAGATGGAAAGATATCAACAAAATGGCGCTAGTAAAGTGCTGAGTTACGGAAAAATTGTAAGAAGGTGAAGAACAAAATGGCCGAACAAGCAAATATAAAAACTGACCTGAGTGCAGTGGAAATTGGAAAAAAGAAGGAATTGTTAGAAAAAGTCGTAATTCTTCTTTCTAGAGGGCTTACAGCGATTAGAAAAGAAAAAAGCCCTTAAATTAATAACAGAAAAAGACAAGGCCAGAGTTCAGTACCGTTAAATTATAAATTTAATATTATAAATTTAATAATTAAACTGAAGTCCTGTTCATATCTAAGAGAATACAGAAGTAACAGTAAGAGGAACCTATGTTACATTTTTACATTAAATCATCTGAATTAGCAATCCATCATCTCCTTTCTTTAAGGATTTAAGTAAATATATATACGAATATGCGTCAGGCGCACCAGGGACCAAATGTATAAAATTTAGACAATTCTAAAAATTGCCTTCCAATTTTGATTACAATGAGTACTTTCCTTACTTGCTCCATGTGCACACACTAGCCCAGGGATGGGCAAACGTTTTCGTTCGCGGGCCAAAAATCAAAAAAAAAAGTTCGGCGGGCCAAGGTAAATTTTTCTAAAATTTTAAAAACATATACAAGTATTACAATTTAAATATGTTAATGAGAAGAATGAAATTGCGCTTCAATTTTTAAAAGTTTCTTATATTGAGGTTCGAAGTGAGATGTACTGATTTTAAGGAACGAGGCTAACTGCTCATCTGTTACTCTACTTCTTAAATAATTCTTTCTAAGGTTCATTGTTGAAAACACTTGTTCACATATATAAGATGAAGCAAACATAGCACTGATTTTCTGGGCGTGAGATATTAAATTCGGGAAACTCACTTTCGATAATGATGTTATATTCTTTGAAGACTGCTATAGCTTCACTGCAGATGAGACACACTGGTTTATCTTTTATAACTGTAAAAAATATTTCTAGGTCCATTCATCATTAAAAGCATGGCATTCTGAATCAACTTTACGTTTTTTAGTAGACATTTTGGGGTTGAAATATTTTACGAATAACCCAAACAAGCACTAGCTACGCTATACTTTTAACAATTTCAAAACCACTATTCACAATGATGCTATATGTCCGCAATCTTTCCATACGCAATCAATAATACTAGAATTCGCGACAAAAGAAAAGACCGCTGGCTGGAGCTTAAATTGCGCAGTCTGCCAAATGTGAAGTCTGATTCACTTATACTGGATTCGCATACTTCTCCCCGAAAAACAGATAACGATTCTTAAGCCAATCTACAGCATAACTACCAAAGTACTTCCGCGTTTAACACTTTACCGATTGAAAGGTGTTTGTGCTTGCCATTTCCATCGATTTATGTTTTGTAAAACAAAAATAGAGACAGTAAAAAGATCATCAATAATTTGAACAAAAGGAAGAAAAAAAGTAATATTTAAACAAAGTAGAAAAGGAGATGGAGATATAATATTTAAATATATATTTCTTTTAATTTGCCTCGGCCCGGCAAATTAAGATGCTATCCGCGGGCCGGATACAGTCTTCCAAGGGGCCGGATATGGCCCGCGGGCCGTAGTTTGCCCATCCCTGCACTAGCCAATGAATTAGATACCCAAGAACAATATTTTATTGGACTACCTTTTGCACGCGTAACTACTCTGATTCATTTGGGCATCGAGTTTACATGCTTCTGGATTGCACTTACCTCCAGAGAATACATGCAATGGCTATGCAGCTTTTTAGATCTTGTAAATTATTTTGCAGAGTAGAGTGCTGTCGAATGCGTCTTTCCACCATATGTTACACATTTTGTATGGGGTTAAGATCCGGACTATGCGATGGCCAGGGAAGGTGTTGGAAGTCAGATTCATGTTCAGCGAACCAATTTGGAACACTTCTGGTGCGATGTATAGTTGCATTATCGTCATGAAGTAACCGTCGCCATCAGGTTAAAAATGCAACAGGGTGCACTTGATCTGACAGTGTATCTAGGTATGTCATGGCTCTTTGTTTACCTTTGAGGAACACCAGAGCACCCCTTCAATGCAAGCAGAACATGTCCCATATCATGATACTCCCACCTAACCCTACCTTTTCACAGTGCAAGTAAGATGGATTCGCGACTTCATGGGGGTTCTCGTCAAATTCGACGTTTTCCATAAGTGCAAAATAAGGTGTAGCGGGATTCATCAGACCACATTACCCATTTCCAATCTTCAGATGTCCAGGGTCTTCTTTCCCGACACCACTGCAAACGAATTCTTGCATTTTGGGTAAAAATGAGTGGTTTACTCATAGGCTCTCGACTATGCATTCCTATCCTCTGCGCATGGTTCAAGTTGAAATCTGTTGGGACGAGTCTCGGGTGACGATGTTTGCCAGTTGAATCCAGTAGAGTCTCTGTTCTGTCTTAGAATTCGTCGGAAACAACGCCGATTACTCTCTTGGAAAACTGTGCTCGAAGCGCAGTTATGTCGTCTAGAGAAAGACACTGAGTTTGGATTCGAACTTTTGAAAACCTTTGATGTGGCTGCTTTTGAAAACTCAATGAGATTTGCTGTCTTCGAAATAGAAGCTCCCTGCTAAACGGGCACCAACAATAAGCCCTTTTTCAAATGGTGAAAGATCTATCATTTTCCCCCTTTTACTTCATTCATCGTTAAAAGCACTCTTACACTTTACTTATACTAACATTCTAGTCACGTGTAATTCACATCATAAAAAAATTGCATACTTCATCCCTAGAACGCATTCAAATGAAAATTTCAATGGTTTCTATTTCATTGGCCAGTGTGTATATAATAAAAAGGTAAACTAGTTTCATTTATAAAATTTCACCGAGAGGTAATATTGCAATCTAAATGCAAGGCTTTCAGGTAATTTATCATAACGGATCAATAAAAGATGAAAAATATTCTTGATATGAAAAGAAACATAAATAAAGATCTTTTAAAATACCTTAAAGGGTGAATGAAAATTATACTTACACAATATCTTTTGCTATGCTTGAAATCGGATCACCTGGATATAACAAAATATTGATTCTTCAGTACAAATGTTTCAGATACGTTGTATTGAAATTATCAGTGCTTTTAGCAAACATAAATTCGATGAAAACCATGAGAGTAATCGTAATTATGAATGAGTGAATTATGAAAAGAAACAGTAATGATGAGATCAAATAAGGGATTTAACTGGTTATGAAGAATGAATCAACACAAAATGGTTTTTCTACAGTTCAAATATTTGATTTTCTTCTTTTCAGTTAGCGTATTACGCAGTCTTAAATCAAGGTCAAAATTCAGTTCTCCATTGGCTTTAATTTCAGTAAAACTAGCTAAAGATTAAAGATACGGACTAATTTGCAGTTTTAATGCTGAATCATAAAAAACGGTATTTTTTGGGATTATAATAGACGCTGTTAGATAACAACAGAATGCGACACAAATAAAAACATTGATTATTGCAATGTCCATTGCTATTATAATGTATGAAAAATAATGCAACAGCAACAAAAGAAATACACCACATGACTTCGTTGTACAGAATATTGCATTATACGCATTTTTTCCTGCATTTCATTCAAAATATTTCCTCAACTTTCATTAGAGATATATTTCTCATTAAATTAATTCAGTTCTCACTTCGCGACAAGGCAAAAATCCATAAAACCTCAAAAGACCTTTAATAAAAATCGAAAAATATAGAAAAACATAAAACCTAAATGCAGGTAAAACAATTTAAAGAACAATTTTTACAATTTAAATTAGAGTTTCTACGCAAAAACAAGCAATTGGGCCAACAGGCAAGAAGGCAGATTTTTCGGTGCACAAAACTGAAAGTTTACGTTTGGTCTCACTTGGAAAAAAGGCACTGAAGGCGCAGAAACTCACTTAATTTGTTGTAGACGCTATGCTTAGTCAATATATAGGATAATTTATTAACTTAAATCATAATTCCAGAATGGATTAAGCATGATTTCATTCTCAATGTTAAAGGAAGAAATTATCTTTGTTGCTGCGAAACTTAGCTTCTCTAGATTGGCAACAAAAGCACTATTCTGCTAAGTTTCAAATGTAAACAAATATACTTGCTATGGAAAAGAATTAGGCTTAACTGACTTAAACAACATTTAAATTGTTGATAATTCTGCAACTATTGCATTCAGGTTAACTAAAGGCATAAAAACCTTAACCAGAAGATAAGAACACCATAATTCAATCATTTTTAAACCATAAATGCCCAATTTACCAACATATAAGAATAAAAGATGAGGGCACGGAGTCGACTAACACAGTGGATATATGTATGTACATATATTTATATACTTTTGGTGGGACCGATTGCTAGCGAAAAAGGAGAGGTGCGCAACTGCATGCTATAGCAGTCCTATCTACAAAATTTCATCGTTCTAAGGCTACTTTTTTGAGTTATGCGAGATACATACATACATACATACGTATGCCACGAAAAAATCTATTCTGAATTCATTTTAAATCACTTTTAAAATTCTTTTTGGGAAAAAAAGTCCTTTATCTGTGCTAACGTAGAGATATTACGTAAAAACATTGTTAAATTGCATTTGATCTGATTGTTAAATTGCAGTCAAAATGGCTATTTTCGTTTAAATATGGTACCCGGAATTTTTCGTGATGACAATACTTCCTTTACTTCGTACAAAGAAGTAAAAATGAATTTCTGAGTTCATTTTATGTTTCGTGAAGTCAACTATACTATATATTTTCATGTCGATATTATATTATTTACATATTTTGTTTGTTCTTTAGAAAGATGTCTTAAATAGCCGAAAGGCCCGATTTCAGTTTTAAAATAAAATGCAATGGTTATTGTCTTTTCAATAATTCCATAGCCAGTTAAAATCTGACACACAATCATGCACAAAAAAACGACTACATACCCGCAACAAAACAAACAATAAATTATTTTTATATCTCCAGTTGACTCTTCTCCATTATTAGAAGAAAAGATTTGTGCAACATGGACTATGCTATTCAAGAAAGTTTTAGGTTAAAAAAACTCATTCTTAATAGCTCATTTACAGAATATTAAACATGTATGTTGTCATAAAATAAATACAACGAAAAAATAGTGTTTTTAAAACATATCTGGTATAACATGAAAAGTATCAAAAGTTATAATTTAAAAAAAGTGACATTAGAAAACAGTAAGTTATAGATGTATTAAATCCGATATATTGATCAAAATTATGTCTTCGAATCATTTACTGTAAATCAAACTTCAAAATTGAAATATTGGGAGCCAGTAAAGGCTATTTAAAATTTGGAAATGCACAAAATTAGAACTAATCTGCGAAAAACTATTTTTAAATTAAATAAAATTTTATCAACTATAGAAATCTTAGGAACCACATAAGCAAACATATGAAGATGAATGAAGGGAAAATTGGAGATTTTATTATCAAGACTTACGTATTACATACAGAGTACCAATGGAGATGTTTACCACACGATTTCCCGCCATGGAAGGCAGTAAGCGAACAATTTAGGAGGTGGAAGAAGCAGGGAATTTTTGAAAAAATGAATCAAATACAATCAAATACATCCTTAGGTTTCCAAATTATTTAAAATCATTAAAATGATATTTCGAGTAGATTATTTATAAAATTTGTAAACATATTAATTTAATTTAAAATAATACCGTGACAGTTAAAGAGAACACATATTTTAGGCTATGGCTTTCTCAAACTTATTACACGATATATGAGTTTTTTAAAAATTATATAAATTTGGAATTTTTCTTAGTTATAGAGAATTAAATTACTCAAGTCAGTTATTTCATATAAAATACTATCCAGTTATTTTATATAAAAGTGAGTGATGAAACTGAATTATAAAAGTTTACCTTCTTATGATCTAGAAAATTTCAAGAGTCTCTACAGGCTAAATAAACTACCGTATATTCAATTCACAATATGACAAATAAACTTAAACCTTTTGTAGTAGTCTTTATAAAGAATTCATAGAAATTAGAAAGAGTTCATAGAAAATTTCATTTGGGATATAAGTCTTCATTAATATTATTTTAATGAGTTTCAAACTTGCCTTAACTGCTACATACTGAAGAGCGAGTTTTGTGATATATAGTTTAAAATTAAAAACACTTCATTAATTCCGTAAGAATAAATTTTAAGATACGTTTTTTAATTTCTTAATTTCACAACCATTTCCGACTTAGAATTTTAGCTTTAAATAATTTACCTGAAAATTGAAGCCTGAACATAAATAATCTTTGCAATTCAAAACATGTTTTCTTTTTCCATATTAAAATTTTACTAAAATATTTCGAAATATCATTTAATTTAATTTTGAAAGAATATGTCGGTACATATATTTATCCAGCGGTTTAAAGGGTTTCTTTAACCTGTCGGTATATAATTCTATTTTTAAAACACGAATATGTGCTGAAGAATACAAAATGGAAAACCATAATTTTATTCTTGGCAAAAGTATTCGTCTAAGTTTCTTAAAAAAGTCAATGTCGTCTTTATCTCCTCAAGTCTGGTAAACTTACATCGAATTTTTATTCAGGTTTTGAATAAGAACACTAAAACTCATAGACGGCTTTAGAAACCCTTGTGGGCAAACAAATATATCATGTTTATTTTTACTAGCTAGTCATATGTAGGTACGTGTAAGTATTTGGATTTGGAAAAACCAGAAATGTATTTTTTACGATTCTTCATGTTTCGAGAAACAATAGCTCTGAAGGTTTATTTTCCTTTTTCGCCTTTTCGTGTTTGCCAGATCGATAAAAATATGTTTAGAGATATTCTCAAAATATGCGTTTTCTGCTAAAAAAATATGCAGATTTGGAATCTGGTGTTGACGAGAAAAAATGTTATGTCTGGTAACAAAAATTAATACATCTGATAGGAAAATTGAGACTTATATCTAATCTTATTTATGTCAAACTATCCAGTTATTTCATTCTAGCTGACGAATTAAATTTGCTTAGAGGCCCTTGCATTTATATAAATGTGTCATCTGTAATTAATTCTAATTCTGACTCTGACTTCAATATTCTTTCTGCGTTCATTAATTCATTGCTTTTTTCACGCTTTTATAATGTCTTCTCCCGCTCTAATTTTTTTACGTTAACGTCTATAATGTAATGCGATAAGGATACGTATCTTCGGTCTTCGGTAATGTTTATGTTGCCACAGAGTGTAAGATATTTTCGCTTCAAAATTAATGAGAAAACTCAGCGAAATAAAAGAAATGTGTTGCCACTTGCAATAATTTGTCTTTCGATTTTAAAAAACAAATTCAGAGATTTAAGACAAATGTGTTGCCATTACCCGAGTTAAAATATTTTGATCTTCTAAGCGGTAGTTTTGTCGTTCAGGAGAGTATAAGCTGTTTAATTTTTCTTTCAGCCTTACTCTTCTATTAATTACCAATTTAAGCGATTTAAAAGCAGTTAAGCAGCATTTCAATTATTCATAATTACTGACTGGATAGGCGAAATTACTCTAGCTTCAATCGCTAAAATCATGTATATTGTTACGAAATTTACGGGATTTGTAAAGGATTGAATGCATTCAGGTCCGATGATCCTTCACCAGTTTATTTTTTCGAAAAAAACACTTTGAAATTCTAAAACGTTTTACAAAAATACGCCTACAGCTTCTATTTCTTAAAATTACTGGATGGTATGTATGCTTAAATTTACATATAAAGGCCAGATACGGTTACAGTTATATATATAGATCAATTATTCAGTTATTATTATTAATATTTACGTGTTCCGCCCTAAGACACTAAATGGAGGGGAGAGATGCCTTCGTGAAGGACTTCCTAAGAGAAATTGGCTCGTATTAACCATTACACATGAAGAAAAACACGAAACCTCCCATGCAGTTCAGCCCATTCGAGAGATTTGAACCTCGGACCGAACTACCGGTGTTCAGGGTCTTGACCGCTCGCTCGCTGGTGGGCTCAAGTTATCCAGTTACAGTTATACAGTGACCGGACCAAAATGTCGCCAAATATTCGCCAGTCGCCAGCTTCGAGATATCTTGGCAATTTAGCACGATAGATATTTACATCAATATTTAATAGATCTGTCCTGTAGCAGTATATGTATGTATATATATATATATATATATATATATATATACAGGGAACTTTGCCATCATCATAAAGAAACTTTGCCAACATCTGCACGTCTAGCGTCCGTTCTGGTTAACTGGTCGAAAGGAGATTGCAAGTATAGTTATTCGCTCTAGATTCTGTGAATGGCAACACATGGGCACTCGGTTGCGAATTGCATTAGCTAAAAAGAAAAATACTCACTCTGAATTTTTTTCTTCTTGCACTCCTCAACAGTATGGAAGTGTGTATAATGTACGCTCTAAGGAAATGATTATATAAAAGTTGTTAAAACCAATTTTATATACCTTATGACCGTGGTCTTCAAACTGGAGTTCCGCGAATCAAGCTCCAAATTTCCGTTAATCAAATTCGAAAAGAAAATTACAAAGCACTCTCACTAGTTGACTAGCGTATATTAACTAAAAATTATAAAGATACATTTAGTTACAGATTAGTTTTAAAACTTAACAAGTGGTCATCATATGTCAAAGAAAATGACGTGCAATTTCAAGCACAATAAGTCCTTTACAGATTTCAGCAGTTTTCTAATGAAAAATGAACACAAGTTAGATGACAGGGTTACAAATTATACAACGGAGCAAAGTTTTTAATTAACAAACTGTAAACGAATGTTTCCCAGAATAAAAACCTAAGTATGAATGCATAATCGTTTGAGTACTATAATAAATCAGAATGCTTGCCAATAAAGAAAAAAGAACAGCTTAATGACATATCAACAGACTTGACGTAAAATCTAAATTTCAGCAAAAGCAGCTCCTAAAATGTTTTTTGGAGATTCATGCAGAATACCTAGAAGTTTCACGCGCAGTTAAAAATTTTAATGTAATTTGGAACAACGTATTTTTAATGAACAAACTTCCTCAAGGTATGCGACAACAAAAACACAATATCAAAACAAATCAGTTGCAAGAATATGAAATGTGGTTGCAGATAATAGCAAGATTTAGACATCGAGAATTTGTATAAAAAATGCAAGTATACCGTTGTCACTAAATATAATGCAAGAAAGAGTGACACCTAAATCACGAGTTAATGCTTTTAAGGAGTGAATTTTATTACTTTTATGTTAACACTTTTTTTAGTAAAAAATACAATACTTTTCTTTTTACATCCTTCTACGAAGTAAAGGAAGAACTGTAATCACGAAAAATTCTGGGTACCATATTTCAAAGGAAATATCTATTTTAACTGCTATCGAATGCAATTTAGCGATGTTTTTGCGTGACATCTGTGCGTAAGTACAGAATAAAGGACTCTTTTTCTCAAAACGTATTATAAAACGGATTTAAAATGGATTCAGAAGACATTTTGTATCGTGGCGTCTGTACGTACGTACGTATGTATGTATGTATGTATCTCGCATAGCTCAAAAACGATTAGCCTCAGAATGTTGAAATTTCGTATATAGGAGTGCTATATATGTATTAGTGCACCTCACATTTTGGTGGCAATCGCCGCACCAAATATATATACATATATATATATATATATATATACCCACTCTGCTACTCAGCTCCGTGAGCTCAGTTTTTTTATTCTTATATATTGATAAATTGTGCATTTTTTGCTTTAAAAATGATTGAATCGTGTTGTTCGTATCTTCCGGTTAAGAGTTTTACGCCTTTAAATAACCTAAATGCAGCAATTGTACAATTATCAACAATATAAAAGTTACTTCAGTGCGGATAAACCTAACTTTTGTACCACATCAGCCATGTTTGTTTATATTTGAAATTTTCAGCCAATCTAGAGAAACGAAGCTTCGCAACAACAAAGATAACATCTTCTTTTATTATTGCGAATGAAATCATGCTTAACGCATTTTGGAATTTTCATTCAAGTTATTAAACTATCCCATATATTGACTCAGCATAGCGTCCAAAAGAAATTAAGTATCTTCCTACGCCTTCACTGTCTTTCTGCCGAGTGAGACCAAAAGTAAAGTTTCAGTTTTATGCACCGAAAAATCTGCCTTCTTACTCGTTGGCCGAATTACTGGTTTTTACATAAAAACTCTAATTTTAATTGTAAAAATTGTTCTTTAAATTATTTTAACTGTATTTCTGTTTTATATTTTCCTATATTTTTCAATTTTTATTAAAGATGTTTTGAGGTTTTATGTATTTTTGGCTTGATGAAGTGAGAACTGAGTTAATTGAATGAGAAATTTATCTGTAATGAAATTTGAGGAAATAAGCTTAAATGGAATGCAGAAAAAAATGCGTATATGTGATGTACACTTCAGATTTTGTTATCTTTACATGAAGTATCTATAATATATTGACATTAAAATTAAACATATTTGTTACGCACTAACGATGCTACGGTTTCCCGACAACGACTTGGCAACGACCCGACAACGACAACGATTCATTAAAGAAATCATGCTTTGTGCGATAACAATTTCCTCAATGTTGTATAATTTTCTGATACTTCCCTTAACGCTTGCAGCTAACTATCTTATATGTATAATTTAGTATTCTAATTTGATCTTAATCTGCGTAGCGTTTGGGGGAAATTTCATCATAATTTTGCATTATATATCCGTTGCAGAATGAATACGTAGCGAGGCTTTGCTTAAGAAGATGTTGCTCAATAACTAAACTCTATAAAGTATTCTGAAGTAAAAACTAATTACTCTATAGTAAATTACCCTAAGGTAAAAACTCTAAAGATTTTTGCAAGAATAACTTTTCTCTAATTATTTTGTAAAAAAGTAGTAATTCATAAAGACATAAATAGAAATTCATATTTATTAGCTAATACCTATATGATTTTTGTCAGTGTTGTTTTAAATGAACCTC
>KK116688.1:0-19277 GCA_000611955.2 Stegodyphus mimosarum | reverse complement strand
AAATATATATATATCATAAATATATATATATATATATATATATACATATAATTTAAAGCAATATATATAAATATATATATATATATATTGCTTTAAACTAGCAAGTAAAGCTTCTCTGCTCAAGTAGTTTCAAGGAATGTATTATGCAGTGCATACGCAACGTTTATTCCTTTTCCATTTCATTCAAATTTAGCTATACTCTGATTATAGCGCTATGAATTTTCAAACAAATGTTATCGATGTAAATTATTCATATTAATTATTCTTTTTTCTGCTTAGATACTTTTGCGGAATATATTGGCCAGATATACCTTATTTATAAATTCCTAGCTTTATTCAGATTAAGCTGGGCTTAGATTATACTGAGGCGAATAGCAAGTAAACTCTATCTTCGGATATTTTAATTAAAAACATTCAATAGTTTAAGTACAAATTCAGATTTGAGAATGATAATTTTATGCAGTTTAATAGTAAAAAAACGAAGTTCTACATAATAATTATTACAAATAAGCAAAACTCTATCGCTAATCGTAGTATCATTGAAGCCCAGCCATGTTAAACAGAATGATAGGGGGGAAAATCTTTATTAGCTTCTCACTTTAGGAACAAAACATTATTGCGGGGAGACAAAATTATTGTTTGCATTGGTTCTTTTCTCACTTTGGATTTCTTAGACTCTTCTGATAGTATTTCCTGCATAGCGATTTTATGGAAGACGCAGCTTTCACTTTGCTTCTTGCCTGAGAGGTGAAAACACGTGTTTTCTCTTTTTCATGAACAACTTTCTTTTCAAGTAAGTTTACCAGTGGCCAAGCGAAAATGTTGATGAACAATAGTAATTCGATCCAGGAGAAGGGGCTGGCTTCATAGGCGTTTGCGTACTATTTATTCCTCAGCATAATGTATCCTGTATAAATTCTCGCTAGTATAAGTAACGAATGTATGGAATGTATGTATTAAATATGTATGTATTGAATATGTCTATAGTATAGACATCTAATGTATTGGCATGCGCATCTAACGTATTCTGCAGCCACATTAATATCATACAGAAAACTGTAGTCTTTCATTTTTATGTACGGGTATTCCATTTAGCATCTGCAGTACAGCATGTGTGTTTCAGAATTACAAATTCTAGTGTAAATATTAATTGTATTGAATGCGTATGGTACTTGTACATGGAATATGTGCATTGAATGTGTACATGGTGCAGGCATTGAACGCCTTGGTATAAGTATCAACTGTATTCTGCATTAATATATTGTAAATCTAATGAAATGTAAATAGAAAGCCCTTGTTTGGCCATGTATCCCAGCAATTTGATCTCTAACAAACGCTGGGCCTAGGCATTTGGGTGAGGGTGAAGTTCAGGGGCTTTATAAGGCACTCTTGATCAGCAGTACTGCAAATGGAGGAATCGGGGCGTCTACAGAAAGGCTCACAGGAGACTATCCCATCTGGTCTCTCTAGATAAAGGTGGACGTGGCGCTGTACTGATTAACCACAATGGTAAAGGGGCAGTGCCCACGTCCTCCGTCGCTTATCGCTTATATACCATGGAACGAGTGAGTTTCCATTAGAAAATCCTCCAGAAGTCATCCCTTTCCTTACGAAGATAACGCTTGCGTTCTTTGCGAACAGACAAAACCATATTCTCGTCAAAAACTTCAACTTCTATTTCTTTTGCCACCGTAAGAGCAATTTTCGATGAACTTGGAATGAGCACCTATAAAAATACGAAAATATAAGAAACCAGTCGGCTGTCAATTTTTAATATTGAAATTTGTTGCCATAGCCATCTTATGAGACATTCATGGCTTCAATCATTTTTCCTACTATTCGATGATTTAATGGTAACAGATCGCTGTAAATTTACCACTTCTCCCGTACTCGAATAAAACTTCATTACAAGAAATGATAACGAATTTGGTACAACATTTGAAAAGGTATATAAAATCAGTGCTAATGCGGCAGTGTTAATGGAATGCTTAAAAGCAAAACTGGTAATATTAGACGTAATAAAGGGCAGTCTCTTAGCATTTCCCATTAAAGAAAGCAAAATAAAAAGGGATCTGGAAACATTACTAATTATTTATTTTTATTTGATTTATTTATAATATTATATTTACTAAAGTTTGCAAATTTAAAAATCATTGCTTATAATTAATTTACTTACACCATAAGCTGTTAAATGTTAGAAGTTTAAATGATAAATGTTCTAATGAATTTCCAATAATCATTAGTTCTTTTGTTAAAGAAAATTAGTTAAAGCCAAAGTCTTGGCAGGAAAAAGAATGGAAGCACATTTGCTGATAATTGCAAAGTTAAATATTCCTTTTTACATCAGCACTGGCAGCACTGCGCTAGTAGTTTTCGTTTTCAGTTATTTCCCTTTCTAATATATCTTGCAAGGTTTTCAAAGGCTCATAAGGCAATTTCATGATTAATGGTTAAAAACGAAAGAAGGAAATCTATAATTCTGAATTTAAGCGAAAAAAATGGCGTAATGTGCATTCTTCATGCATTTCAAAAATGTTTTACCTCTCTTGTCACTTTAAAACCGTTCTTACCATTTTGAAACATATTTGCTGCAAACTTTATCGTTTACTGCTTAGTAACCTGTCTTGAGGAAACGCGAGAACAATGGAAAAAATACATTAAAATTTTATTGATATCCGATGTTTCTTAACAAAATATTACCTTTAAATATGTGAATTCAGATAAGGTGAGATTTACCATATGTCGTTTTCTACGAATCATTCGGCACCGCTTTATAAAAACATTAGCTTTTCCAGTTCCATAAATATAATGCGCCTTAGCAAATCTTCTTTCCCTCTAGCTGTCCAATATATCTAAGAAAAGTTGGAAAATAATTTTCGTAAAGCAGATTAAAAAAAGAGCATGTGAAATCGAAATTATTTTCAGAGCCAGGCAGTAATTTCTTCAAGGAATTGCCTTCGAAATATTCGAATCATTCTTTGTAATGGAAAAAAAGGAAAAGAGAAGAAACAGATCAAGGAGAATTGATTGTTTTATGCTTCACTGCATTTTTAGCTGAAGAGCGTTTACAGGATATATATAATTTGAAAGGAGGATTTAAATAGAGATTTCAATGGCAAGAAGTGCTGTGTTCATTGAGGATTATAAAGCAGATATCATTAAATCATTAAAATGTTTTATGAAAGTCTTTGTATGTATTACTATAACTGTTATTCTATAAACACAAACGCCAGCTAGCTATAAAAGCATTTATTAACATAGTACAGGAACTGTTACAAAGAAAATATAAATCCGAACAGAACATACACTGAAACGAAACATTTAACATTTAGATTAACATTTAAAATTGACTTTAAATGATTTTTAAGTTTTTAAAATCGTAGCAATAATACTTAGAGAAAATGTATTTTAATTGCAGATTATCTGGATTGGCGATCTTGAGAATTGTAGTTCACAGTAAAAAAAATAACTGCGTAAACTTAATCTCAGTTGATGTTTCATAAAAAAGATACATAGGAATGTGAAAGGTTGACAGTCTGAAATATCGTAGCCATTATAGAAAACTGAAAATTCTGAATGACAACAGAAATGCACATTTCAGAGAAAAATCGGCAAAAGAGCTTACTGTATTGATAGGTTAAATGAGAAATGTGACTTTGAAAATAGAAATAACAGCACAAGCTATTCATATAGTTCTTGTAATATTGCAAAAATTGTAATCTATAAAAAATCTAACACGAGAAGATAGCTAAGAGTGAATATTTTAATCTTCTGTTACAATAAAACAGATCCGTATAGAAATTAGATTAGTAATAAATGTTGTGTGCTAATGTAACTTACTGTTACTTTTGTTTATTAGCTTGTTAACGTTGTTATATTATATATACACCAAAGCAAATACGCAAATGACGATAGCAAATAATATATATATAATGGTGTTAGCAAATAATATATATAATGATGATAGCAAATAATATACAAGTATATAATGGTGATAGCAAATAATATACAAGTATATAATGGTGATAGCAAATAATATGCATGAGCAAAGAGGAGATATTAACTTTTCTGTTACCGATATTATATTTTCTTTAAATTTAAGTGACGCATTTCTGGCAGAAAAGGCAAGTAATTTTTGCCGTTTGAATAAGGAAACTCTGTACAAGTTTTCACAAGTATAATCTGTGCAAGTGCAATCTGTATGAGTTTCTCAAAGTATGCGAAAACCTTCGTACAACAACAAAATCTGTCTATCATCCAGCTTTAAATTAAGAAACATTCTTCTTTAAAATAGTCGTTATATTTTATTTACCTTTTATTGAGTCACCTACCTATAAGTCTCTTATCCAGCGATATGACTCCTATTAGTTCTTTCACCAATTAATTAGTATCACATCCGTACATCATATATCACAATTACTTACTGTAATAGGTGATACATGTAATGCAATATATTATTATGTTTCACGTATTGCTACGTATGTTAGTAAATGGGCTTATGCATGAATTATTTCAAAATTCAATAAAATTAGAATTACAGTATTTCAGAATCTTATGCTAATGGCTGATTCACCAGCTTGTACGATTGCTCCAAACTCACGTATGCTCATTATTCTCGTATACACATGCGTGTTTTGATTTTTAATGTATTACCTGATTAAATGTATACATATACATACATACATATATATATATACTAACAAAGTTGACAAATTTTCTATTTGTTGTTGAGAGAAAAAAAAACTAGAAAAACTAGTAGAAAAATCTGCGCGTAGTGCTTCAAAATTTTATACCATCTAATATGGGAAATGAAATATATGACAGAATTACTTAAGGATTATATATATATATATATATATGTGTGTGTGTGTGTGATAATTCCAATGAATAGGCATATGAAATTATGAAGCTGCGCAATTAGGTCACATCAGAATCCGGGGTGTTGTCGTTACAGAGTGGAAAGTACAAATGATGGCATTGAAGAATTTAACGCTCCATGTCTTTATTCTTTATTCAATTCAAATGGCCGATCATTTTTTCTTTTAGACCAAAAGCACCACTTTACATGTCCATAGTGATTTAAATTAGGTAATATCCAATTTAAGAATTTTGCATCATAACTTATTGAACAAAGAAAAGAAAAAGAGACAAAGAAGTGAAGCATCTGATAGCATGCGATGGCCAGAAGCAGTCTGACTAAAAATGACGCATACAGCTATTTATAGCGGCGGTTACATAGTATGCCAGAATGTTCTCGAAAGTACTGGTCTAGGGGGAAGATCCTGAAATTGCAGAAAGTTAATTAGAGGTTGCCTGTTCGCGTAAAGTTATTGTGTGTGTGTGTGTGTGTGTGTGTGTGTGTGTGTGTGTGCGCGTGTGCGTGCGTGTGTGCGTGCGTGTGTGTGTGTGTGTGTGCGTGCGTGCGTGCGTGCGTGCGTGTGTGTGTGTGTAAGATAAAAAGTGTAAACTAGCTTTATACTTGCAGTTTAATCTAGCAACAGATTTTTAATTACTCTTTTTTAATTTGAATATTTCCAATCTGTATTCTAAAAGTACTAATACGTTTTCTGAACTACGTCATTTCTACATCAGTCCATGTCATTTGGCTTGCATAATGCTCATGATATAGCTAATCCGAACCTGATCTCAAAATTTCGAGAACTGAAACCTTTCTCTTAACAAGCAACCGAAACCTTCTCTTGATGAGCCTCCACAATGGATAATTGCGCACTTTAGTATCTATCTGTCTTCCTTCCTGTTAAAACGCTACTTCGCTCGCAACAGTATCAAAAATTATAATGTTCTTGTGTAGGCACAATTAAACTGGAAATTAAATTGTGGTTGCACATATCAGTTGAAGTAAAGTTGAATATTTAATCTTACTTCGCTGACAATTCCTGTTGTGTATGGATCTGCTTTTTAGGTCATCAACATTGCTACGAATTTTCATTAGATAGATATATAAAGAGAGAGACAGAGTTTAAAATTTTAGGCTTTAGTTGTACAATGTATATATGTATAATTGAATTTATATTCATAATAAAAGTAATTAAAAGTACAAGTAAATAAGCCCAAGACTTGTGCTAAAGCTGCAAAGTAATTAAGCAATAATTCACTATAAATTATAAAAAGATCTCCATATTACATCTCCAAGCAACGGAAATTCAATTTAAAAACATCATTGAAATGGTATTTTTCAAAATTAAAAAAAAAATAGAGAATTTTCAGTCCTCCTTGCTTTAAACACATTTAAGGAAAAACTACAACGTAAAAATGCCAAAATCAAAAGTAAACATTTTAAGTATTGAAAAACCAGTTATTGTTATTGAAAGCAGATTAATCGACTTATCAAGGGGATAAACCAATCTACCATCAATTCACAGTAACTAAAATAAGAGATAGTGTTTCATCTTACTTCCAAGTAAGCATCAAATTATTTGCTAGATTCAAAACACTAATTGATATTCAATCAAAATAAAGATATTAGTCACTAAACCAAAAGAATGCTGTTAAAAAGCAAATAATCCTTAAGATTAAAAATTTTCACTAAGAATACAATTAATTTGAACGAGATGCTTACTTTAGAAGACATACCCCCTACACTCTCTTTTCATTTCAAATAAAAACGTAAAAACAAAAGTAGATTCAAGAACAAATTTTAAAAAATCATAAGAAGATTAAAAGAAATAATACCTAAAATTAAAGTTAAAAACTGTAGTAAAAATTTTAAAAATCAAACTAGTAAGCAAAAATTAACGAACTTGCCTTCGAAATTTTAAAACCAAACGACTGCAATGCAGGTACGCATTAAGAGATGGAAGCAAAAGGGTTTTCGTAATAAGTAGTTTTCTATTGAAGAAAGTTTAGCCTAAATTGGCGATTAAACTACAAAGTTACTTGGAGATATAATACAGAGAGAAAGGCTGTTATTAAAATAGAGCTTAAGCTGCTATTAGTTTGAATTTATATTCATAATGAAAGTAATTAAAAGTAAATCAATAAGCCCAAGACTTGCGTAAAGCTGCAAAGTAATTAAGCAATAATTCACTATAAATTATAAAACGAAAACTTGAATTATATATGTAATTGTATGCATATACACCTGCGAGCTGAAAGCCAAAACAAATGGTGGAAATAATTCAAGATATATTAAAATAAATACGTTTAAAATATATCCCATATTCTCTTCATCATATAAAATCATAACAAATCGTACAAAAGAACAAACAGAAGCACAGTGGTAAACTGCATGATAGGTGCAAAAAAATGCCAAAGGAAAAAATGAAAATATAATAAGATGTTTATACATTTTGTTACATCTTTATCAGGGAGTTGGTGCAATGAAAGAATTAAATACATCAGCTTACTTCTCAATCAACAAAGACATAAATTAAAGTTTAATACTTAAAATAACTCACTTAAATAAACAAATTAAATAAAAATAAATAAATAATTTATTTTTTAATAAACAAATTAAAGTTTAATACTTAAAATAACTCACTTAATTAATTTACATAATCTGTGTTACTCCAAACCTTAGAGGCCATAATAAGTAGTGCAAAAAATTGCTAAATGTTTGCATCAAAACCATAGAAAAACTTAAAAAGCTTAAAACCTTTTCTCTCGTTAATGTTTTTTTGTTTGTTTGTTTGTTTTCTGCAAATGGTTTGTTCTAAATTAAATATGAGAGGGAATTTACAGGCTTTTGCATTGCATATATATGTCGCATGTAAATTAGGCATATATATATTATATTTGTTACATATACATATATAGTATATTTGTTTCATACTGATACATTAGTCTGTTCCATAACATACCTTTCCTAAATTACAAAGTTAAGGTAACAGACATCGTTCAAAAGATAAATTTTTGATAAAAATCTCAACTTTTTTTCCACATTTTTAAAAGCCAAATTCGGGGCTGTCAAAAATAAATTTTCTCTGACTAGAAGTGGAGATATTCCAGTTCTTCGGGGAAATGACAAACTCAAGTCCCTGTTTGTCATACCAGAAGTCAAGGGGTGATTGGAATTGAATTGATGCAATTCCAAATTGTTTGTCATACCAGAAGTCAAAGGGTGATTGGTGATTGGAATTGAATTGATGCAATTTTCACCCCTATTTAGGTTATTTTTTTAACTATGTCTGGAGAATTTGCCAAAGTATTTTTATTATGCATTTTCTCATTTTCGTTTGATAACGTGTATAGTTGTGTATATTGGTCATGTAATTTTAATTTGAAAACTTTAAATGTGATTTTTGATATTTTTTTATGATTTATGTTTACAGCAACCACGATAACTCTAAAAGTGCCTCACAGAAACACTTAAAATTTTTCACACTGTTTTGTACATTACTATGTGTGATGTAGAATAAGAGTTAAAAAAATTAGCTATTTAAATTATATCATTATATTCCTTCAATAGTGCTTGTTTTTATTATTTTTTTATTTTTAAGTGTTAACTACATCACACATATTTGGTCATATATTACTAGTATATTTTCCAGTTATTCTTCATTATATGCTTAAAGACGTGGATGCTTAAAGACTTAATACTTAACATGAAGTTAAAAATACGATTTTATCATCATTATTTTCTTTTCGGTGATAGGTGATGTTTTTGTTAATTTCGCTATATTGTTCAGTTTATTGTATAAATTTCACACAAAAAAAGAATTTTTTATGACTTTTGTATTTATTAAGTGTGAGTGCACTTCAATAAGGAATTTCATAAATTCAGAAAACTAACAAACGTTTTAGAAACAGCCCATCAAACGAGGTCGGTTACCTTAAATAAAAGTGTTTTAATGCAATTATTTGCCTTCAATGTTTGACACTCCTGGAAAACTTCCTAGCAACACTCATATCTTCTAATGTACTACAAACTATATGTACGAATACAGTATACGTAAATAGTACTATTATTGCCGTGGTGTATTTTATAGAGAAAAGACTAAAAAATAAATTGCATCACACCTAAAATCAATATTAACCGGCAAGGTCGTATATGTACGGCCTAGAATATTTTGTGGGATATATGTAAGAACGTATATACATGCACATATTAAAATATGTCAAAGAAATCAGGGCAATATATTAAAAGTACACAAATCCAGGTGTAAAATATCAGGAGAATTTTAACATTACGATCAAGAAAATAATTTTTTCTCGTAGTAGATTTGGAAAATTTTAGCTGGAAAATTTTATCTGACCTGGACGGTCAGAGGGTTAATTGTTTCTTGAATTATTTGGCACTCATGGTTATGAACAACAAAATTCCAAGCCATTCAAAACATGCATCAAAGGGATTTATGAAACCTTTTAAAGCTATTTTGCGGTATGTATAGTTTACACGAAACATAATTATTTGCAACGTAATATATCTATTTCATGTGCAGATAATGTAAACAATATAGATAATTAATAGCCTTTGCTTTATAAATCCCAAACTAAATATTCTTGCCGATGTGCCGATTTAATGAATCAGGTTTCATTTTAAAAACTCCCCATCGAATTAAAAATACACTTAAAATAAATTAAGAAAATTTGCACATTTTATCGAATTGCATGAAAAGAACTGAACTGAAAGAAAAACCACTGCTTCTAGATGAAAATGTAAATCGTGTACGGCAAATACGTAAGCGTACACGTGTGTGTAGGGGCAGCCAGTAGAAAAAACGACCTTATAAGCGAGTGGAAGGCAAAACGAATTGCGTTCGCTAGCACACCTCGGCAAATTACTTGGTGTTATCTTGCAAAAATCGTTTAAATTCACATCGGAACAGTAAAAATGAGTAACCACCAACGTTTAGAAGATGAAATGAGGTGGGGAATTATGGGGGCGCTAGAGGCAGGCCAATCGCAAGTCCAGATATGTAGAGAGTTTAATTTAACGCACAGCGTCAAGTGTAATTTATGGAAACACTTCCAGGATACTGGATACATCGAGACAAAGCCTGGGCAAGGCCAGAGAAGATCGCTATTTATCCATTTTAGTGAAGCGTAACAGAAGGGCTACAGCTTCTCAGCTCTCTCGGGACCTGCATTCAGCCACAGGAACCCGTGTAACAAGGGTGACTGTTTCCAAAAGACTGCATGAGAGAGGGTTGTTTGCCAGAAGACTGGCTGATTGCGTCCCGCTCACGTCTACGGAGTAGAGAATCCGATTAGAATGGTGCAGCATAGTGATTGGAGTATGGAGCAATGGGCGACCGTTCTGTTCACCGACGACTCCCGCTTTAGCCTAAACACCGATTCTCGCCGTACTTTCACATGGAGAGAGCCAGGGATCCGCTACCTACCCTCCAATGTCCGCGAAATCAACATTTATGGCGATGGCGGTGTAATGGTCTGGGCAGGCATCATTTTGGATGACCGCACACCTCTCCACGTCTTTGACAGAGGTTCTGTGACTGATGTGAGGTATAAGGATTAGGTATTGAAGCCTTATGTGCGCCTTTTCCGGGATGCAGTGGTCTCCGAGTTTATCTTACAGGACGATAACGCGAGGCCACATAGAGCTCTTGTGGTCGACGAAATTCTCGAGAGTCAGGATATTCGCCGAATGGATTGGCCTAACAGGTCGCTAGATCTCAACCCTATAGAGCATGTCTGGGACGCTCTGGGGAGGGCAATTGCAACTCGCAGCCCCCTTCCGAGAACTATCCAGGAACTGAAAATAGCGTTACTGAATGTGTGGGATCAATTGCCACAGACACTCATAAACTGCCTTGTTTTCAGTATGACATCACGCTGCGAGGCCTGTATGGCTGTAAGAGCGGCCCATACCCTCTATTAATCCATTTCTTTTGTGTCTTCTGAAACCGCTGTTTTAGACCTTCAGATTCCCGTGAGTGTTACACACGAACATGTATGTCTATTATATCTGTTGAATGTTTATTTTGTTTGTATTATATCACACTATGTTCACATCAAATTTTATTAAAATCTGTCCATTAGTTCTGGAGATCATAGACCAAATATGAAGATTCTCTTAATTTATTTCACGAGTGTACATATTTCACAAATAATGGCAAGCCTGCTTACAGAAATATAGTGTTCCTGTGAAACTTTCCGTGTACCTAATTGATGTAAAACAAAATAACAATTACCAAATAGAAAATACTTTTAAATTTTGCTACCTTTCAAAAAATATATTTTGTCTTATCAAAAGCCGCACGTAATTCAGGCAAAAATAATATGTAAAAAAAAATTGGATTCCCGAGAATTTTAAATAGTAACAACATAAAAACTGTTAGTTCATTCTTTTCAAATTAGAAACAACATAATGAATGTTAGCTGATTCTCTTCAAATTAGAAAGATAATAAACGCGTAGACGATGGCATTTTAAAATGTGTCTTATATATTTTGTTAGTGAGAAGATGCAGGGTTAATGTGTTTTGGTTATTTCAAAGCACTCGAAGACTAGTTACCTAAGGAGAGGATTGCATTCGTAGAGGACTTTCTAAGGAATACTGACTCGTATACATGTTACACATGCGGAAATCGCCGAAAACGCCCACGCAGCCAGCCCGTTCATCAGGATTCAACCCTCCATATCGGATTACCAATGTTCAGTGACTTTACTGTTCGACGGCTGGTGGGCGCAATTAGGTAGAGAAAACTGCAGCATGGTAAAAATACAATAAAGATCACTTATAGTTGATATCGTATCATCGTTTCGACCAATGGCGTCATATTGTCTACAGCTTCTATATCTGTTTCGCTTAGTGTGTGATCCCAGGCTGACGAGCTGCCTGCCTGGTGGTTGCTGCTAGTAGTTACTGCCTACTTTCATATTTTTCCTCATGAGTAACTTGAAAAAAAGCCAGTTGCCCTTAGAATGTCCTTCACGAATCCCTTAGCCAGATAGCTGTCATGTGTTTTGTCATCTTCCAGTATCCTATTTATCTTCACATTCATGCTCTGCTTAGTGCTCTTTGGGTTTTATTTCCAGTGATCGAACAGACTAAATTGTTTTTTGGTAAATTTCTTGGTTTTCACTAATTCATAATATACATAAAGACGCATTGTTCTCAGCTAGTCTGTAGGGAGTTATATTTTCGGAGGAGCAAAGTGAAAACTCAACTGTACCCTCGCCAAGATTCGAGACACAGATTTGCTTTCTGGGAGTAATAGAATAATGCACCGCGACTACACGACCGTGGAGCTGAGAGTGGAGAACACTTCCTGGATACCCACAAATTTAAAGAATTTTCTTCAATTCGATTATTGAAATTATCAAGTCAACCATTATTATTTCTTGAAGTTCTATATATGCTTTTCTTGATTTAAAAATATTGATCATAACTTAGTTACTGTTGATGTTTCATTCGCATAGTTTGATTTTGTCTCATTTTCCTGTTACTTGGGACCTTCTACGAATATTGATGTTGTTCTTGAAACATTTATTTGGTGTTTTTTTTGACGAAAAAGGATTTGGCGAAAAAAAAAGCAACATTTGATCTGGGTTATAGATTCAAATAGTCAGTCAGATATTTAGTTTAGTATTTTCATTGAATCCTCAGGTTTAAAGCTGCGTGAAACTTTAAGCATTTGAGATCCTTTTGTTAATGAAGATTGCGGACCTACTTTTTGTGTCACAGAGGGCACTAGTTATATTTATGTAACAGTCATTGTATGGAGTCTTCTTCAGAATATCGCAAACTGATGTATTCCTGAGGTTGAAATTTTGCATGATCATAGGAGGATTTCTCTTGAAATTTCTGTGCTATATCTGTGAAATATTTCAAGATATACGTCGGAAAGTGTTCTTTTTAATATTAAAAGAGCAAATTGGGGTCGTGTTCAACGATTTTCCGTAATTTATGAAGAAGAATTACTTAACTGTTTGCAAAATTGTACTTTCTCAGAGATGTTAGATACTATTATTGTTATCTGACTATTAAGCACAACTTAATAAACTAACTAAACACAACTTGCTGCTTAACACTCCATCCTAATAGTGATCCACTGAAATCGCTTATGCGCAGAAACAGTTAAATGTATCTATAAGAACATTTCAAAGAACCAAAAACGCAGTTCTGAAAGACGTTTGCAATTAAGGCTAAAATATACGTATAAATTAGGGGAAAGTGAATTTAATTCCTTGAAAGAGTCTGTCGATGATAATACGATACAAACTGTTTGTAAGAAGATTTATTTTGTCGGTTTCAAAACGAATGTTTCTTAGCTAATAAGGCTGTGGATGATGATTCTTCACCACCAGGATTTGGCGATTGTGACCCCTAATCCTATTGAAGGGGAAGTATATAAGGTATTTCTCCCGCCTTCTTCGCATGCCTTCCTGGTGTAGTTGTCAGCACGCTCTACGCGCATTCGAGAGATCCGTTATTCGTGTCCCGGCGAGAAAATTGCTCATTTTTCACATCTTCTGTTTAAAATAACCTAATGACTCTACAAATTTTCTTTACTTTATCATATTTAATTTTAGATTTTTTCTTTTACTTAATCTCTTTAAATGTTTTTCACCATTCCCTCCTTCTTGGCTATGCTGTTCTATTTTTGTTTATTTATTAGTGCTGCAACGTACTTTAAGTCTCGTAGTATACTTTGAGGAACACGAGGGGTTGCAATTAGAATTAACAAAAATAGCTGTATTATCGGTTTGCTGTAATTAAATAATCTACTCATAGGTGTCCTCAACCATTAATAAAAATTTGTTCTTGTTTTGCGTAAAAGTAAAGCTTTACTTTGGATTCTCTCTCCAGTAGCCAAGGAGTTCAAACCACTGAATAACGAGAGTTCGGCTCGCGTTTGATCCCAGGCAAATGTGCTTTTCGCATGGTTAGTTTTTGCAGTGTTCTCCATATGTAACATGAATACGAGCCACATTTCTCCTAGAAGTTTTTCATGACGGCATCCCTCTGCTCAGGCAAATAGCTTGCTCGGGTTTTGCCATAGTTGAATATCCTAATCTAACTTCTTCATATTCCTTTCGTTAACCGAAATTGATTCTAAAGTAAACTACAGTAAGTCTTTCATAAAAGTGAAGTGGTGTACAGTTACCTTATATCAAGCTGAGTTGCTCGCATGTAAAGAATTAAATTGCACAACTGAAAGTATGGTTATTATTTTCAAAGCACGTAAAATCAAAATTATATTGTTCAAGAAGCTCAGAAAGCGGAATCGCTGTAAAAGGGCCACAACCTGGAATGAAATATTGTTAATAAATAATACTATTTTTATCCATCAAGTATATTTATTTCAAAATAATTACAAGCATTTTCCGAAAATAATGAATTTTGATTGCTCTATCGCATGCTGGTTATTTAATCAATGCTCGTTCAAATAGCTAGTTTCACATCAACCTTATATAATGATTTTAATTTTCTTATTTTATTGGAACTATTTGTTTACTGTATTGGTATCTATTCTCTTGAGAATAATTGGATCTATCTTTATTTGGACATTTTATTTCTATAATGAAAGACTGCAATTCATTTACTTAGTTTTCTCAATAAAATGACAGACTGAAATTCAATTAACAGAGACATAGAATTAATTATTTACTTCCCATTAGCTCGCTTTCGGAAGACGAAGAGCAGCCAGATAAAATTAAGCTGAGACTTCCAACCGAATATATCTCCGGTTCAGATCGATACTGGTATATTTTAATATTTTAAGATAATTGCTGTATCGAACAAACGATTTAACACTATATCGAATTCTCCATCGTATTTGATCATTACGTAAATGAAATTTGCACAGAGATCTGTTTTATAAGTAGAAAATGTTCCGAAATATTTAAATATATCTTTCATCGATGAACATTAACAGTTTGATGATAAATGCAGTGTATCGATTATTACGAAGTTATGGTTCCTGCATGTCAATACTGATCATAATTAGTCCATTTTATCATTGACTGTCTCAAATGGTTATTTGCTATTTTTGCAAAATGTGCCTGTTCTAGTCTAACTGTAGAATGTTTATGATGTCTAAATTGTGAGGAGGAATTCGGATAATAATTACATAGTTCGAATCATTTACATACCTCATTTACTTTCCTTCTTCGTGAAGCACTTAAAGATTATTAAAATGTCATCTTAATTACTAAATGAAATTTAGCCGTTTTAATTTCTGATTGTTATTCTTATTTATAGTAGTATTTGTTGGTATAAGATTGTTCGTTGTCGTAGGTGAACACACAGCATAAACACAGAAGGAATTTACAACATATAGGATAAAATTTAAAACCACACAAAATTTTAAATCAAATTTAAAAAGTACGGTGAAAAAACAAAAAGCATAAAAGCATGGTAAAAGTGTTAATTTCAACTCAAAAGCAGTTATTAATGGTCAATATGTCCTCGAAGCTTCAACAATTCCACCAGTTACTATACAAGTGATTCTCACCAGTGAATATACCAACAATTTTTAGTTTCAATGTGTTTTAACGCTATAACTTCAGCATGACGCCGCAGCAGTTAAGATTAGGATGGAATACAAATCTTCCCGTGAAAAATTGCGTAAGTGTTTAATATGATACATAATATATGGTGGGGGTTTTTAGAATGACAGAAAATCACAATTTTACTGTTTGCGTGTGCATAAGAAACTAACCATATTCCTTATAATCAGCTTATAAGAATTATTGTTAATTTATTGATTATTGTTATTATTTATTTTAGCCCAACTCCACAATCAATCATGCTTTTAAACTCTCCCACCTACGCATCTCATATACACATAGCACACTTACCCTTGTCTCATTGGCATCGAAATTCAAATCACTTGCATATCTCTTAGTAGACTACATTCCTGCCGAGTTCGTGTCTTCAGAGTGCATAAACATTTTGTGACAGAGTATTTGTATACAAAGAGTATTTATTTTCTTCATACGATTACTTAATCTGTCAATTTCCGTTACACAGTTTTATTAATAGTAGGATATTAAAAAGAAGAGAGTAACAGAATCAGAGGAATATATTTCTAGATTTTGTGTTATGTAATTCTGAAAATAACAGTTTATGGAATTGTTAATCTGAGACTTGATAGAGCTCTGTTCCGAATGTTGCTAATTTTGTGATGATATTGTTACTTTTGCTATCAGATGTGTCTTGATCAGGTATGCTTTAAATGCGAAGACATTTTGTTAGCTAAGTTCTTTAACTGAAATTCAGATGTTAAAGAACAATGATATACGTCTTCCGATTCTCTATATACACACATTTCTATGGAGGAACTATTTCTCGTATGAAAATATATCAGAAACGGGCAATGCTACACAAATATCAAAAAAGGCAGTGACATATTTTTCATTCACTTTTGGGAACTATGGGGGCTCTGCTTCTTTCTAGTGCACTGTCCCATTCACTTCGCCAATTTAGCAAGGCTTTCTATTGTTGCGAAAAATTCGGCGGTTGCGCCTGTATGTAAGCTTTCCGGCATAGCACTAGGGTTGCCATAAAATAGTGTATGGTAGGGTTGCCAGATCGGCGACTTTATCGCCCAATTGGCGACCAAATTTGCGATATCCCATGGTCCAATCGGGAAGCTTCTAGAATAACTTCCTGTCCAGATATTTCTCGAAACGTGTGGAGCTTAAAGAAAAGCTATATAAACCCTTGCGTTTCTGAGAGCAGGCAAATTGTGAAGTATTGTGAAGTGTTGCGAGCAGTGTGATTAGTTGTGAGAATAGCTGCTACGCGAGAGTTTTGGTGAACGGAAAGCGATCGAGATAGTGCTTTGCCGTGAAGCTAACTTTACAGTATAGCTTGACAGTGTATTGGTGATTGTTCCACGGTGTTTATTATAAGTTTAGTGTTGCCATGAAGCTACCTTTACAGTTACAGCCTGAAGCTGTGTTGCTGATTGTTTCAGCGTATTTATTGTAGATTTTCGACGCTTTTAAAGGTAATTTTGGAACTGTGCTGTAAATAGTGATTCTTGTAAATAAATTGTGCTTTTTATTGTTCTGCATCGTGTTTTCATCGGATACTCTCAAATCCACGAACCCGTAAAACGCAACACTATTTTAGAATGAATTTTAAATATGACCGAGGCTACGGTATTCCTGTTAATTCACCTCCTTGATTAATTGCTGATGTTTTTGCCAGTTCGTCAGCTTTTCGTTGATACCCATTATGGCCTTTGATCCAAGAAATTTCAGTTCTATACTTTGCAATGAGTTTAAGAACATGTTGATGTCTACATTGTTTGATGTACCCATGGGGTTCTAAATTGCCTTGCCATCGCGGCAGGCTTCTGTTTTATTTAAAGGTAATTTTGGAACTGTGCTGTAAATAGTGATTCTCGTAAATAAATTGTGCTTTTTATTGTTCAGGATCGTGTTTTCATCGGATACTCTCAAATCCACGAACCCGTATAACGCAACAACTGGTGTCAGAAGTGGGATTTGAGAGTGAATGCCCGTCACCCGTCTCCGAGAGAAAGCAATGGCGGAGGAAATGAATGCTTTGATGGACATGTTAGCAGCTCTGAAAGCCGACATGTTAGCAGCTCTGAAAGCCGGACAAGAAGAGATGAAACAAGAAATGAAAGCCGGACACGCCGAGATAAAAGCCACATATGATGAGATAAGAATTGGCTATGAAGAGATGAAAGCCGGACACGCCGAGATAAAAGCCACATATGATGAGATAAGAATTGGCTATGAAGAGATGATAGCCGAGATGAAGGCCGAGCGCGAAAAGAGGAAAGTCGGCCGAGAAAAGGTACGAGAGCAACTCCAACAGATGAAAGAGGAGCTTGCAGAAGAAACTGGATCCATAAAAGAAGATGCGAAAGTGCCAAAATTTGCGTCTGAAGAATCAAAGCAAGGAGAAATAACGGGAATAGCTAATGAACTGCCTGAGAAAAATCAAGAAATGATGAATGAAACATCTAACGGGGTTAAAGGAAAAGATCGAAAGCATGAAGAAATATAAGACGGGAAAGAAGCCTTTGATTCTCAAGTGCCTGAAGTAGAGACAGAAGAAAATGAAAATGCGACTGTCAAGATCATAGAAACTGATAATGAAGTTACGAAGTCGCAGATAGCAAGCATTGAACGATCTGATGAGATGTGTTCATATGTTCACATCACATGTTCATGCGATGCTGAGATGGAAGAAGCTGATGTACAATTTACGCGGAGTGCTCAAGCATTGCAAGAAAGTTTACCCACTTCGCAATCCATGTGCGTGTCTCATAGTGCAGATTGTGCAGACAAGAACTTGATTCTAAACCAGGATAGTTCTGTTTGTAAAGGATCGGATTGTATTCATGACCCTGGTGCAAACATCGGAATTGGTTCCCAGGAAACGGAGGAAAATAAGCATGTAGCAACTGCTAAAATTACCAAGGTGAACTGTACACACGATGCGAATAAACTACAGAGTGGTGAACGAACTGTTTCAGATCTTCCTGCGCAGATGTCCTTCGAGTCCGCAATTCCAGCACTTCATTGCTTTCTTGTCGGTGTTTCTGTTATTTGGCTTATTTAACGCTTCCCGAATTTCTTTTAACATTTCTTGTTTAAATTTTCTGACATCAAAAGTTTCATTTTCTACTTTAGCTGCTCTGATCGGATGGCGATCTTTTCGAGCCGACTGAGCTGCTGAGCCGACTCAAACTTCATCGCATAGATTAATGCAGATTTCAGGTCTTTGAGATCTGCCAACCTGAGAGCCTTCTGAATTTCCTGATCCTTGACTGCATCGACGAAATGCATAAGGGCCAGATTTTCACGGACATCAGGTGGACAGTCCGGATATGCATGGTGCGCCAGCCTTTCAATATCAGTTGCTAGTTCTTGGAGGCTTTCAGTCGTTTTCTGTTGGCGGGTTTTGAGTTGGAGACGGCTACAGTCCTTTACGCATTTTTCTCCGAATCTGAGTTCTAGTGCGTTCGAGAGGGCATCAAAACTGGAAATCTGGTCTTGTGGCAGAACTCCTAGGATATATGCAGCGTCGCCTTGGAGTGATGCAGCTAGCTGTGATGCCTTCATCTGGGAATCCCATCTGTTAGTGTCAGCCACGATGGCGAACTGGGTCTTGTACACATTCCACGACGATTTTCCGTCGTACGTACTGGGTTTGATTGCCGTATGAGGAGAACCTGGGAGAATCTTAAAATCTTCAATTTCTCTATGAAAGGACTGAATCTTCAGACTGTGATATGAAGAACAGAAATACACATGAGAACTGCAGTGGAAAAGTATTTGACCCGGTATAACTCAGTGAAAAGCCTATGACTAAAAGGTACTGGGCCCTCTGGGACTCACTTCACCTTCGAAATGGAGTCTTAT
>KK116687.1:214596-249670 GCA_000611955.2 Stegodyphus mimosarum | reverse complement strand
CGATCTGCGCATTGCGCAATAATATCTCACAAGACAGGCAGACGACTCTAGTAGCCCAAACAGGGGACTTTGAGAAATACATTGAAAAGATACATATGCAATACCTTTATCAATCTTTCATTTATTTAGGGATATAGTGGTACTTTTCGAAGTATGACTTTTTGCCTTGTCTTGACTTAGTTTCACTCTTTGAAAGTCATTGGTATAAAGAAAGGAATTTCTTCTGATAGTACGTTGAGTTAATTTATGATTTGTTTCTACGCTTCTTACTTTTAATTTCCCGCTGTAAGAAAATCTTGAGACAATCATAAACGCCTTACTGAAACTTTCTTAGCATTGACAGGGCAGTTTCAATATTTTTTCTCTTAGTTTTCGATAACTGATAGACCTTTTTTCGTTCCATTCATTTAAGTAAAGCTCTGCTTCATCAAGAGGCACAATATAGTTCCATTTATCTCCTCTGAATAATTTTCATATAGGGTTCTACAAACTGTTCTGCGTTGAGCCACATGCCCGAATAAAACCTGGAGAATTTTAATATTTTAAAATAATAATTTACTATTATAATATTAATATTAATATTTGATTTATATAATATTAATATTTGTTTTATTGTTGCCACAGATGTATTTAAAGACTTTGCAATCGATTCCTGGATCTGCGGATATTCTTGTATTAACAGCAATTTAACTTTACAAACATTAAAAACGATACTTAGGTTTTTCGGGTATTCGTTTGGAGTCTGAAAAAAATAACAATATCAGAAACAATTGCGGAGCTAATCATAGCAGAAGCTTTATATTCAGTTTCAATCTCCTGCTCTATTAAGTCATATTTAAATCTCTTCGTCTGGGGCCAAGTATTCTCCGGGTATAATAACCATACTGGGCCCTGTCACCATTTTTTCGAAGTTAGCAAATCATTACTAGTTAATCCTCTTGTTAACAAATCCGCAAGATTATGTTTACATATACAGTATCTCCATGCACTGGGATCTGTGGTTTCTTGAATGTCTAATACTCTGTTTCAAACAAACTGCTTCTACTTAGATGCCGTGCCTTTTATCCAGTGTAGTACAGTTGTTGAATTACTCCACAGAATAATCTTTTGTAAATTTTTAAAAAGATTCTTACAATATTTGGCTAATCTTGCTGCAGTTACTACACCCATTAATTCTAGTCGGGCAACGTCACCTTTTTAACTGGTGCAACTCGTGATTTGGAAACTATGAAGCTAGTTTTAAAAGTGCCTTGTGATGTCTTGTACCTAAAGTATGCCACCTCTCCAAAAGCTTTTAATGAAGCATCAGAGAATATATGGATCTGTAAACCTTCTTCGCCTTTCAGATTTGTGCCAGGAAAATAATGTCGAGGAATCTTCAAATTTTGAAGTTCTTTAATTTCAATACACCATGCTTGCCATTTTTCTTTGATTTCTCTAGAAAACACCTCATCCCATTCTACATCTAACTGCCACAGATCTTGTAAAAAACACTTCACTCGAACTAGAAACGGAGAGATAACTCCAGATGGATCAAATAGTTTTGCGGCTGCGTTCAGTACGTTTCGCTTAGTACATTCATTAATATTCAACGCAGATAACAATGACCTTAAGTCTAGACTTAATGTGTCTTCAATATTATTCCAACTGAGGCCTAATATCTATAAATGTCAATCAGAATTTTCATTTGTTTCGATTAATTATTTAGAATTCTTCCATAAATCTTTCAGTTCTTTAGAATTACTGTCAAATTTTCTCATTGTTGCGTCCTTCAAAATCAAAACAGCATCACAAGATAACTCATAAGCTTCTTGAACAGTGAAACTTCCATGAAAAAGATCATCCACATAAACAGAACTATTCAACATTCAACGAGAGGGTGTGTATTCTTGTAAGCATTAATATGAGTTTTAATTGTTGCAGCTAAAATGTAAGGAGAACAAGTGACACCAAAATAATGCCTATTAAAATGATATATGGTTATGAGTTAGGTTTTGTCGCAGTTTTTATAATACAGGAAACATAAATAATTTCGGTCATCTCTCGTGACTTGAATTTGAAGAAATGCTCGTGCAATATCTCCACGTAATCCAATTTTATGTTCTCTAAATTTCAAAATAATATCTAAAATATTAGCATTTAAATTCTTTCCGCGAAGGAGACATTCATTAAGACTATTGCAACTTCCTTGTTTGCTACTGGCATCATAAACTACCCTCGTTTCAGCACTAGAAGAATCTTCTCTGAAAACGTCTCTATGAGGCATTACATATCCAGTGAAACAACTATTGTTGCACATTTCAATAATCCCGCCATTTAGCTGTCCCTTCATAACTGCATTATATCTCTCAAATAATAACTCATCACCCTCAAACTTCTTTTCTAAAGCAGTAAATCTTCTTATTGCGATTTCTAAATTACTAGACAAATTATCTCGTAAAGTCTCAGACTTCCATAAAAGTGGTGACTTATACCTTCCAGTTATAAACCGTAACTGTGTTTCGAATTCTGAAATATTATGCAAGATTTTCTCTTTTTCATACTCAAGAAAATAAGATTCAGAAGTCCACAAACATTTCAAATCATTTTCTGCCGAAGTACATACGATCTTCACACAGGAAGTAGAATTATGCAGACAGTTTTCTGAAATCTGCCCTGTGATAGTAACACCGAATAGTGTCTGTTTAATAAGTTTTTATTTATTTTTTAACTTCCCCGATTAGCTTCCAATACATACATAAAATCGGGTTCTAAGAGTACCTGGAATGGTCTATTAACTCGTAACGCTTCAGAAATTTCATAGCCTTGCGGAGTTAAATCTTTTAATAATTCAGGTTTGATATTCGAATGTTTATGAGCTCCGCTGATTTTATCAGTTACTAAAGTTTGAATATTTATGCTAGAATAAGAAGGATATTTGCTTCTAAGAATGATATTAACGATTTCAAAATCTTTCTCATAAGGGTTACTTGTTCCGAAAGTATAAACTAAAAGTCTTTCTTTCTTTAAGGGTTGTACATTTAAAGCCCTTACTAAATCTTTTCGAATAAATAATTTCTGCGGCCCGAATCAACATCCAATGCACTTAACCGTTTAGAATTGTTTTCCACTCGTACCCAAAGCAGTCTGAAGTAAAGTAGTGTAATTTTGTATATAGTTTTGTGATTTAAATATAAAAGATATCACAGCTTGTTTATCAGAACTCTAAACAAATTCGCCTTTTCTGACGGTTTAATTTCCGATGTATTTTTATTCCTTGTTGTGGGGCAGAATAATGAATTATGCTGTAAACTCTGACAAATTTCACAATTGCTTTACATTTCACATTGCTTCTATTCTTGCTTTACATTGCGAAATTAAATGTTTGTTAACCAAGCATTTAATTTCGCTAACACTTCACTTAACAGTTTCACTAAGTTTTATATTTGTTTTCTTTTAACAATAAGTTCTTTTTTTCTATGTTTATCTATCGTCAGGCATAAGGTTGTTTCGTCTTAAAATGATACGTAATTACTCATCGCTACAAAAAAAAAAAAAAAAAAAAAAAAAAGTACGATTAATGTGACTTTTTTTGCTGTCCTGCACAATGGAACGAAAAGGAAAATAGGTTGCCATATATTAAGAAGTTCGCAAGTGAATTATTCTTGGCTCAAATAGAAAATAGAAAAATCTGAAAGGTTTCAGATTTAAATTACGTCCAAAGGAACATTTTTTAAACCTTTTGTGTGTTACCTTTATTTATTGAATATCATGTTCTTCGCACTTAAACCATAAATTTCAGTTCAAAAGCAATATCGCAAAATAATTTAAAATGAGCATATCTTTAGAATTTCCGGTATATAGTTTCGCGCGCTGGAGATAAAAAGGTTCTCCCCCCCCCATATAGTTTTGCCATTGCTCGCTTTTAAATTGTTGAGTTTGTTCATCAAACATTCGTTTAAGTTTTATAAAATATGAAATAGATAATAAAACAAATTCCAAATTCCAAGTTTGGGCTTCCAGATGCACATATTCGGGTGGAAATGTAGTTTGTTCAAAATTGGATGGCTCTACGTACCGTTGTTTTATCCCATTTGGAGAAATATACATACATTTATGCAGATTCGTCATCATTTAATTTCTTTAAATGTATAATACACGGATGCAAGATTTGCTGACAACAGTTTGAAAAGTGATTCAGATTTTTAATCTTTCCAACGCAAAATCGCAAAACGAAAACAATACTCCTTCAGGGACAAAGCCCCTTTGGACTAAAAAGAAACTGAATGGTTTCAGATTTTAAATTATGTCCAAAGGTGCGTTTTTTTAAAATTTTGTGTGTTACCTTTATTTATCAAATATGATGTTCTTGTCACTTAAACCATAATATTCAGTTCAAGAGCAATAATGCAAAATAATTTTAAAATGAGCATATCTTTAGAATTTCCGATACAGTCTCACGCGCTGGAGATAAAAATGTATTTTCTGTACAACGTTGCCATTGCTCGCTTTGAAATCCTTTTGTTTGTTAATCAAAAAGTCGCTAAAGTTTTACAAAGTTTGAAATCGATAATAAAACAAATTCCAAATTTGGGCCTTCAAATGCCATATTTGCAGGAGGATATTATGTTATTCAAAATTTGACGGCTTTAGTTACCGTGGTCTTATCACAATGTCAGAAACATACATACATTTATGCACATTCTTCATTATTTAATTTCTTTAAATATAACACTAGGTGATAACATTTGGCAGCAACAATTTGAAAAGTGAAACAACGCTTGTAGTGAATCAACGCAAAATGCCAACACGAAATTAAGAGTCCTTCTGGCAAATAGCCCCTTTGGACTATTTGTCAGAAAAAAAAATCTGATGTGTACACCACATTTTCTTGAACGGAATATTAAATTATACACTCTTTGCATTTTATTTAAACTTGTTGGATTGAATTAAATCTACTTCATCGACAGCGCATAAACCATAATACAATAAATGCATTCTCTAAAATCCACTATATTTTTTACCACAGCGACACTCTGGCGCTAGCTTCATTTAACAGCGTTATATCTCAGTCATTTTATAATTCATCAGAATGCAAAAAAATTACGTATATCATCTGAAGAATTACCTAACCTTTGCTACATATTCTATTCAAATACTATAATAAATCTAAAATGATGTGTAAAAGAAATTTAAAAAAAAAATAAGAAAAAGAAACAATTTTTCGCAGACGATTCAGTATTTTTCATTCAGTTAGTTCAGTTCTAACTTCGCGACAAGGCAAAAGTGTGTAAAAACTCAAAATATCTATATTAAAAATTACGAAGTAAATCTTAAACACTTATTTCCTGGAATAAATTTCAGAATGGATTAACCATGATTTAAAATGAGAAAAATGAGCCGTTCTTACACAACTTTTAAATTCTTCATAATTCTACAAATCTTGCATACAGATTTACTAAAGGCATAAAACCTTAACCGGAAGATAAGAACAACATAATTCAACTATTTTTCAAGCAAAACATGCACAATTTACCAAAATATAAGGGTAAAAAAATTGAGCTCACTGAGCCGAGTAACAGAGTGGATATATATATGCATAAATTTATATACTTTTGGTGTGGCCAATTGGAACCAAAATAGGAGGTGCACATCTGCACGTTATTGCAGTCCAATATACAAAATTGCAACGTTCTGCGGCTACTCGCTTTTGAGTTATGCAAGATACATACATACATACGTACATACGTACGCACAGACGCCACTAAAACATCTCTTTAGAATCCATTTGAAATCAGTTTTATAATTTTTTTTTGGAAAAAGTCCTTTATTCTGTTCTTACGAACGAATGTAACTCAAAAACATCGTTAAATTGCAGTCGATAGTGGTCGAAATAGATATTCTCGTTGAAATACGATACCCGAAATTCTTCACGGTTGCAATACTTCCTTTTTATTTCGTACAAGGAAGTAAAATGGTGGGGGACAGTTCTATATCTCCCGTTCTACTGGGCCTGTTTTGGAATTTAAGTACATACCTTATAGGATACATATTATATTTATATAAAGCCTTGTTCAAACACAGGCATTTTGATACAAAACCGAACTTTTTCTGAAATGACATACTGTTTATTTTCCATATTTCGGTTCTAGGACACAAATTATGTTAATGTGCCAAGTTTTGTAAAAACGGTATGAATTGTTTTTAAAAAATTAGCTCTCAAGGTTTTAGATCTCAACGTTAATTTGATACATGTTTATTAATATTACTTTTTACTTTCTTGTACGAAGTAAATGAAGTACAGTCGAATCCGGTTAATTGGACCACCGGATAATCGGACGAGCCGCTTTTTCGGACCGAATCCTAAAGAACCGAAATAAATACTATGTACATAAGCCTAATATTATTCACTTATTTAGACCAAAATTCCGTTTAATCGCACCAAAAAACGTGAGAGCGAATAAGAAACAGAAGCCACAAGTTGGCCGCGTACAGCGGATGTACAGGTCAAAGAATCTAACCTCTCTGGCTATAGCACGCATGCGTGCTTGAATTTCAAGGGACCTGACTTTACGCCTGTAAAGTTGTCAAAAAAGACACACTTTAGACTCAGTTTTTCTCCGTGGCGTTGCTGTGCAGTCGAAGCTTGACTTCTTCTCCCTATAGATTCTTTGTACAGGTGGTCCGCCACATACGAGAGGATCTGTAGCTGCGGTTCCCAGGAGAATGCTTTATGAAAGGTCACCAATTTCTTAAAGCGCATGACAAGAGCAAAACCAGTGGGAGATGAACACACGCACCATTTTGTTTGACCTTTCTTAAAACAGAGCCACAAGTAGCCGCCAGCGAGGTTATTGGTCTCACTGCATCTCCGATTTTCGAGGAAATGAACAATAGAGTGTCTGGCTCCACCTGAACGGAATTTCCGCCTGTCAATCATGATTAAAGTTTACACGAGAAAGCTATCTTTTCACCACCCTTTTAAGATGATTTTAGTGCGGAAGCTTTGAATGGCAAGCATTTAACTCCCTCTTGACCTCAATATCTTGACCCCGAAAGACCAAGGTTTCTTCAAACCACTTTAGTCAGTGAACTGTGCTCGTGTCTTGTCTCCCCTGCCAAAATGCCCCGACGGGACTTCGCGTTAGCTGAAAAAATTGGTTTCCTGGATAAGATCAAGCAACAACCACACGAAACACTAGTCAGCGTCGGTTGGTGGAAATTACCGGATTGGCAAAGACTACAATTTCGCGCTTGATAAAACAAGAAAATGAGCTGCGAGAATGGACACAATGTGAAGGACGAGGAGGAACTTCCAAAAAACGAAAGCGTGAAAGCAAGGATCCAGACGTGTTGTCTCGATGGAAATCTAGACATGACATAAAATTCAAGAAAGCACATGGCGAGAAAGAACGGGCTGATAGTGTAGGTGCTGAAGAATGGAAATCAACAAAACTGCTTCTTGAAAATTTTTCAGCAGATGACATCTACAGTACTGATGAAACTGGGCTGTATTATCGTGCTACACCAGATGGCTTGTTAAGTTACAAACATGTTGCACTCTCTGGCTCCAAAAAAGCAATAGATCGCGTAACTGTCTTGTGCTGGTCAAATGTCAAGAACGGACAAGAGGAAGCTGTTGGTTATAGGGAAAAGCACTAAGCCTCGCTGATTTAAAGGACTTAGGATGAACAGTTTACCAGTTGTGTATCGTGCGAACAGAAACTTTTTAAAGATTGGCTGAAGGATTGGGACAGAGAGCTACGCCAGTCGAGAAAAGGGCTCTCCTCATTTAGATTGCTTGAAGAACATCCAACTAGAATTTCTACCTCCCACGATCACAGCTTTGGTCCGGCCAATGAACAGGAGCATCATCAAAAATTTGAAGACCCTTTCTCGTGCAAGGTTGGTTAATTACATCCTTGAAGCAATTGAAGAAAGTTTGCTGACCTCATCGTCAAAAGCTAGCTAAGTCAGTGCAAAGGTCAGCATCTTACAAGCAGTTACATTTGCGGCCGACAGCTGGTGAAAAGTGAGCATCAGACAATTCAGAACTGTTTTTCTCACTGTTACTTTAAGCACTTGGTTTTTAGAGATGGCTGTGGACATGCTCATTGAAAGTGAAAATGATAACGGATATGTGGAACTTCAACAGGTACAAAATTGCGAAGAATTTTTATCCTTCGACAACGAGTTTCAATGCTACGATAAAAATGAAGATTACGACGCTGCAATTGTTGCTCGAGTTGCAGCAAAACACACGACAGCATCGGAAGACCAAGAGAGTGATAATGATGATGCCGCTAATAAGTTAGTACAAGTGACAACACAGGATGCGAGGAAATGCATTGAAACATAGCGTCGGTATTGCATGCAGGAGGGAAATGAAGGCAGTCCCATTGCTGCGTTAGATATTTTTGGCGATTTCGTTCACGTGCAATCCGTCAAGAGAACGCGTAGGTCACATTGGATAAGTTCTTCAAATGTTGACTGGAACTTGGTAAGAACTTGCTTTTATTGTGCTTCGCATGCTGAGTATCGTAGAGATCGTTTCTTAGAATTTGTTTCTAAATTAATTTTCTCAATGAAAAAATTCAACTGTAGTTCTTGTTTGTAAATGTATGTTCGTTATACATGTGTACCGCACAATAAAGGTCGTAATTACATTTTAGTACATGATTACATCTACATTTACTGTTTGCTCCCGTCTTACAACATAGGCCATGTTCGTGTAATCGGACCAGCCGGTTATTAGGACCAAAACGATCGCTTCTCGATGTGGCCCGTTTAACCGGAATCGACTGTATTTTAATCAAGAAAAATTCCGGGTACCATATTTCAATGAAAATATCCATTTTGACCTCTATCGAATGCAATTTAACGATGTTGTTTTTGTGTAACATCTGTACGTAAGGACAGAATAAATGACTCTTTTTCCCCAAGCGAATTAGAAAACTGAATTAAAATCGATTCAGAAGCTATTTTTTGTGGTGTCTGTAGGTAGGTACGTATGTATGTGTTTCGCAAAACTCAAAAAGAAGTAGCCTCAGAATGTTGAAATTTTGTATATAGAACTGCTTTAGCTTGTAGTTGTGCACCTGTCTATTTGGTGGCAATCGGTCGCACCAGAAGTATATATATGTATGTGACGGTGAAACACCGAATTCTGGAGAATGTCGACTTTCCCCGGTGAATGTCAACATTCACATAGTCGCTTGGTGTATGTCTGAAATATTTTCCAAATACTCTTATTTCTGACTTACACGGGTAAATGTCGACATTCACCATGTACTAATGGTGAATGTTCAACATATAATAATATTATATTTTCTTCTCCGTAATTCAGTCGCGAAAAAACGCACTTGAGATTTAAAATAAGATTTTAATAGCATAAGAACTTAAAACGCACAGTACATTCAAAATTAGAAAGGAAAATAATAGAAGTTAAAAACTTACTTAATTATACAGTACGTTCTAAATGAGAAAATAAAATAATAGTAATAAAAAACTTACTAAATTACGTGATTCAAATCTTATGTATTGCAACAACTTAAACTATTAAGACACTTTGAATTCCAGAAGAGGACCTTGCTTTTACAACTGCATTTATGGGAAACAGCCAGTCGCCTCTTTGTCTACTCCTCTCTTTTCGACCTACACGAGAGCATATCTGTGATTGTCGACATACACCGGTGAGAGTCCGAATATACAAGAATGCAAAGTTATATTCGATCTTTCATCGACGTATTTGGTGAATGTTGACATTCTCCGGTGAAAGTCGACATTCTCCAATTTCGGTCTTTCACAGTAACATATATATACACTCATTCTATTACCTGGTTCAGTGAGCTCAGTTTTTTAATTCTTATATGTTGGTAAATTGTGAATGAATTATGTTAAAAATGAATGAATTATGTTCTTATTTTCCGGTTATGGTTTTCATACCTTTATTTAATCTGCATCCAATAATTTTAGAATTATCAACAATTTAAAAGTTATTCAAGTGCGCTTAGGTCTCATTTTTGTACCATAGCAGCCATATTTGTTTACATTTGAAACTTAGTTCAATAGTGAATTAAATTTGTCTGCAACTTGAGTGTCTTTTTGCCGAATGGGATACCGAAAGGAAACTTTTAGTTTTGTGCACCGAAAAATCTGCCTTCTTGCCTGCTGGCCGAATATCTTGTTTTTGCGTAGAAACTGGAATTTTAATTGTAATTTTTTAACTGTATTTTGTGTCTTATGTTTTTCTATAGCTTTCAATTTTTTTGAAAATATTGTTGCGTTATACGGGTTCGTGGATTTGAGAGTATCCCATGAAAACACGATGCAGAACAATAAAAAGCACAATTTATTTACAAGAATCACTATTTACAGCACAGTTCCAAAATTACCTTTAAAAGCGTCGAAAATTTACAATAAATACGCTGAAACAATCAGCAACACAGCTTCAGGCTGTAACTGTAAAGGTAGCATCACGGCAACACTAAACTTATAATAAACACCGTGGCACAATCACCAATACACTGTCAAGCTATACTGTAAAGGTAGCTTCACGGCAAAGCACTATCTCGATCGCTTTCCGTTCACAAAACTCTCGCGTAGCTTAGCACTCACAGTAAAGCAGCTATTCCCACAATTCTCACAACGCCGGCTCTCAAAAACGCAAGGGTTTATATAGCTTTTCCTTAGGTTCCGCAGGTTTCGAGAAATATCTCGACAGGAAGTTATTCTAGAAGCTTCCTGATTGGACCATGGGATATCGCCGATTTGGTCGCCAAATGGGCGATAAAGTCACCAATCTGGCAACCCTACCATACACTATTTTATGACAACCCTAGTGCTATGCCGGAAAGCTTACATACAGGCGCAACCGCCGAATTTTTCGCAACAATATTTTGAATTTTTTTGTTTTTTTACCTTGCCGCGAGGTGAGAACTGAATTAATTGAATGAGAAATATATCTCTAATCAAATTCGAGGAAATAAGTTTAAATGAAATGTAGGAGAAAATACATATAATTTAATATTCTATGCAAGGAAGTCATGGGTGTATACGTTAGATTTTTTTATTGAACTTACTCGATTCCGTCTTTCACATTTTCGAAATTTGGGTTCAATCGAAATAAAATTTGGAGATATTTTCTGATTTGTTTTTTAAATTTGTATTTTTTGGTAAATTTTATAAATGTTTCGAAAACATTTTGAATTATAAAAATTCTTACCGTCATCTTAAAGTAGAAGTATTTTTAGGTACACCTGCCAAAAATTATGAGTTAAGTGAATTTAGATATTCGCGGGTTTTGAAATTTAATATATTTGTATTAGCGAAAATAACGCTAATAAACACGTTACGCAAAAACATCGTTTAAATGGTTTCGAGAGCGATTGAAATCGATTGAAATGAAACGATACAAATCCTAATACATTACTTATCCTTCTCAAAATATTTTGCATAGGTTAACATAATGACTAATCGCTAATAGACTCTTTTCTCATTCAGAGTGATATAATTCAATTTCTGACAGACTAACGGTTTTTGTGAAACTGAGAGTCAGATTTGCCTAATTAATTAAAGATGTTTTCTGACATAAATAGAGATCGGTAACTAAGCTGATAAGAATATCTAGAAAAAAATCCAGAGCTGGCTTAATGAAGTCTTTCATTACTATCAAAAAAGAAGGAAATGATTATTGATAGGATATATTATTAAGTATTTACTTTGAACAAAACTTAAAAATATAATTTCTTTTGTATTGTCTACATGAGATAAATGAAATTACTAAGTGTTTGAAATTCATTTTGAATTACAGAGTGAGTTGAGGTAAATATTCTTGTAATATCGTAGCAAAAACATTGCTTTATAGCCTGTGAATTGCTTACTTTGGCACCATCTTTAAGACCTTCTTAGACCTGTTACTGAAAATGCAGCTAAGCTATTGGTTAATGCTTCGGAAACCATTCAAAACAATGCTCTTAGAATAACCGTAGACTGTGCTTATTTTACCCATGCAATTTCAAACTGGTTAGGAACTACTGATCGAATGGTGGCAAAAATCCACATAGAAACTACTTGAAAAATTTCTGAGTTGTGATGATTTCTTGCTAACATATACTCCAGTTTGACTCAGACTGAGAACTCAAAAAACCGTTTTATTTAACAAATGAATTAGTAATCAAATTCGATGAGCCTGTCCTTGATAAGTGTCACGGTATAACCAAACCATCTATCTTAGATATATCAATACAATCAACAGAGTGTGGACATGGCTCTTCCTACAAGTAAGCAGTTTCTCATAGATCAGAACTCAGAATGGCTACTCTTGCTACAACTGATGAATGATACTCTCAGTAAATTGGCTGCATATGTATGTGGATTATTCCGCCTTTTGTTGACTGCCAGGCTATTAGAACACTTCTGAGTCCCTCAATGGCAAAATTCGGTTTGATTATCAGATTGTTCCCAGCTTTCGTTTGGAAAGTGAAAGACACATTTCTCTTTGCAATAGATCTCTAGCAAATGTAGCATCATTCAAATGACCTAACGAAATCTGGTACAAACTTACCTGAACCTTATTCTCTTTTTGTTGATTTTACTTAAATAGGTCCCAGTATTAATGGACAACCACTCAGAAAAAAAGGGGGAGGATTCTACATCTCTCCTATTCCACTGGGCCAATAGACGAAATTTATCTTGCTTTTTCATGTCTCTAAAGTACACGTCTCAAGATACATTATATTAGATTTATATATAACATTGCTCTAATATACATTATAGTATATTTTGATCCATAATCGGACTTTTCTGAAATAACATGGTAGTTATTTTCTATGTCGATTTATACGACTCAAATTACGCCTAAAATTATTTCGTTTTAATGTTAAAAATAAACAAAATTCTATTATATTATTAAAAATCAAATATTGAATTATTTAATTTTAATTAATGCGAGATACATTCATACGTACGTAGTACGTACAGACGTCAAGAAAAATATCTTCTGAATTCCTTTTAAATTCATTTTGCAATCCTTTTGGGCAAAAACACTCCTTTATTCTGTCCGTACGCAAAAATATCGTTTAAATTGTTTCGAGAGCGATTGAGATGGATATTTTCGTTGAAATATGATACCCGAAATTTTTCGCGATTACAATACTTCCTTTACTTCTCATAAGGAAGTAAAAAGTGAGTGCGCCAAGGTAAACTTTTTCATTTCTAAGTAAGTTTTTCAGCAAATTTTATAAAATTTAATATTTTGGCATAATTTATGTCGTAGAATTGAAATATGGAAAAAATCGGTATCAGAAAATGGATGCATACCCCGAGTGTTTCACGGTGTAATTTCTGAAACTTTGAAACAAATGCAAGAAAGATACCGGAAAATTAAAGGAAGATAAACTATTAAAAATATCCTAAGAAAATGTATTCTGTACAAACGATTCATTTCATCTCCTGGTGTGCAAGTTACTGCTCCTTTACCAGTAAATCGAACAGAAGACTTATCTTCTTTTTCTGTAGCAGACATAGATTTCGGTGGACCACTTGATACCAAGGAAAGCGAAGAGAAAAACTGCATCGTGTTGTCGTGTTGTTTACTTGTGAAGTAACGCGAGCTTTTCATTTAGAATTTGTTGGCAGTATGACCGCAGAAACATTTCTTCTTGCATTTCGACGATTCATTGCTCGTTGAGGTGTGTATTCTCAAATTTTGACGGATAACGTCAAAACTTTTAAGCAATCAGAACTTGAATCCGAAAACTTGTGGACTCTCATTAGTCATCCGACTGTAAAAGACTTTTACGCATCCCACAAAATCCAATGGTGCTACATAGCTGAAAAAGCTGCATGGTGGGGTGGCTTCTATGAAAGACTGATCAGATCTGTGAAACTAGCTTTACGAAAAACTTTAAGAAAAATTATACTTTATCTTGAGACGAGTTAGAAACTCTGAGTATTGAAATTGAAGGTGTGTTTAACTCTCGTCCTTTAACTAATGTTTATTCTGAATTACAGGGACCTTTACCTTTAACTCCAGCTCATATGCTACTGGGGAGCGGAGTGAATAGTTTGATGCCTGCCAGGCTTTTAATAGGAAATTGCTAATTAAAAGATTTAATTGAGAAAGATTGGCAAGTATGTTTTGGAATAAATGGAAAAAAGAATATCTTTTGATGTTAAGATCTCTTCATTCTGGTCTTGTAAGATTAAAACAGCTACATTAAACGACCTGTGCAACTTTTACACAATTTCGAAATCAATGAATAAATTTACTTATTTATTATATCTTTATTAATCTGTAATATTGTTGCAGGATTATTCCAGATCTGTAATGAAAGTGCTAATATGTATGAACTTTATAAATTGTCAGTTTCCTATCCATGTTATTCCTCATTACATGTAACTTTTTAAATTGCTTAAAAATGAACGATTCTGTTTGTATAGTTAATAAGTGTACTTTCTTTTGCATGTTTTAATAATTTGAACTGAACAGTATATGAGCTCCTTTTGTTTAAAATTGCATTAGTGTGAATTTTGAATGAAGCCCTGGTCATTCGGGAGTCAGAGTATAGAACCTATAATTACAGGAGCCAGATGGCGCTGTGCATCTGACTTTTATGAGTTAATATTATTGCCATGGAAACTGCGAAGAATGTTGAAAGATAAATTTTTATAAGTGCGAACTATATATAACTAGATTTATAATTGTTCTTCTTTCTCATGTATTGTTTGTGTCTTAAATCAAATTAAAATATCTTGGATTAAATTGATCTTGTCTGACAGGCAAGAAGCTTTAATTATTTTTTTTAATACTGAATAGAATTCTAAGCGAAAATTGATTTTAGATGTAATTCTAAGTTACATCATTCTTTTTTGAACGTTTCACCTTAATATGGTGTACACCTTCAGGATTTCTCCATAAACACGTAAATTCTTTAATGTAGTTTTTCCCGAAGATTGCTATTCTTTTTTTCTAATTTCCTTCTTTCCTTCCAACATCTTCTACATTTATTTTCAGTGTTGATAGAAGAATATTAAGATTTTGCGACAGTTGCTTTCCGTAAATTTTGTATTCTTGTCGAATCGTTTTGAAATTTCACTTGCATGTTCAATGAGATTACGTTCGTTTTCTAGAAATTTTAGCTATAAATAAAATGTAAAGCAAAGCCCAAAGGGCACATACTTGAGTTAAAATGCTTTTACCAAATAACGAAGAAATAAAAGCCTCTCCCAAACTTTTCTGGTGAGCAGAAGGTAGTATTTATTCTATCCCACCGAGTGACCTCAACCTCATGTCGGTTTCAAACAATCTAAATCTTATTATTGTGGCAATTTTTAAGAATAATAATTTCCATAATTAAAGTAGAATAGCACGCCGAACAAGTATTAATCTAGAAGTCAAACGTGTTTGACTTCTAGATTAATAATTTCCATATTAAAGAGCCTATTTTTTACATTATCTATAATAATGTAAGGGAAAATTAGCTATTTAAAGAATTCTTTGTAAATGGATTAATATAAAAATCTTTATATAATTTTTTGTGTATTTTCACATATTTTTATTAAAAGTTGTGATGTAGCCCAAACTTCAAATTTTTAAAGATTAATTTATCTTGTTAAATTTTAATTTGCAATTATGTGGTATGACATATGCATATCACGCATAAAATTTTCGCTTTTGTAGAGAAAAGCAAAGAATTAATCCCAATGTAGTGAAGTTTGAATTAGCCAATAATGAAGGAACTCGCCCTCCCGAAAACGAAAAATACTGAAAATTCGACCTTCAATTAGTCGGATTTTTGAAATGCATTCTTCGGTATTCATTTGTACATTACAAATTACTTACATTCGAATTCCTTGCTCCTACAACTATTTCATCGAAAATTTCGACTTGACGAAACTCAAGTGATCGATGTTTTATTGTATATTTACCGTATGGCATTTAAGTAATGGCTGGTGGTAATGCAGATATTGTTAATAAAAACTTAAATCCAAATGCAGCTAATGCTGGGCGGTAGGATTTGGAAAAACATTAGAAAAATACTTATTGAAGACAAGAAAACCTAAATTTTAATTTTCTTCATACTCATCTTCATTTTTACATTTAAAATACAACTTAGTACCTAAGGATATAATTAAAGCTGATTTTTAGCTGCTCTTACCAAATTTGTTTGACTGATAACCAATGAGGGGATTCAGCCGATTTTTCTGAACCTCTTCCTAAACTGTTTTTAATTCGATGAAGGAGCTATTGAAATTTAAAATTGAGTTTTATTATTTATTTAGGCATTTATGATTAATTAAGCTAATTTGATCACTTATTTAGACAGCGAACCAACTCTAAAACTTTTCCAATCCCATCCTGCTAATAGCAGTATGTAAGGTTAATGCATTTATTAATCTTTTATTTATCACTATACAGTTTATAAAAAAATAGTTTGCAGACCTTGCACTGATGCAGTTTCTTATCCTAATGCAAGTAAGGCACGTAGTGTAAGAGAAGGATTGTAGAAGTCTATTTTTGACATACCTGTAACAGTAGATGTCATATTCCTTTTGCCTATTGCGTGACAAACATTTTTTCTTTTGAGAGGCAACTTTAGTTTTGAGAAAAGAAAAATTGTTGCAAGGAAACAAATCTGGGGACAAATCAGGATGACAAAGATATTTTTCAGAGCCAAAATTGCTTAAAATCTACCAATGCGATTTTTAAAAAATTTGGCACTTTGGCGTAATTTGAGGAGCAGAATCGAAATATGGAAAAAAATGGTATTTGGAAAAAGTCCGATTTTGTGTTAAAATATCTATGTTAAAAGAATGTTATACATAAATCTAATCCGTATCCTAAACAGGGCCGGCGCTGGAACCAATACAACCCACGCGGCAGCTCTGGGCGGTAGGATTTAGAGGTGTTAAAAATTCTAGAATTTAGAAAGCAGCGGCTATAAACATTTGGGAATTCAAAATTTTTAGATTTTAGGAAAGGCACTGGGCAGCAGAATTTGGGGACAGTAGAATTTTTTGGATATAGGAAGGGACCGGACAAAAGAATTTAAAATTCTCAAAGACTGCACCGGGCGGTAAAATGCTCAGGACCAGTCTGATTTTATGTCGCGCTTTTGAGAAATGAAAAGTGGGAAAAAAAATTGCAAGCTGAATTTTGTCTAACGGCCCATTGGACAGGAAGTTACAGAAGTGTTCCCCCCTTTTTTTTTTTTTTTTTTTTTTTTTTTTGCATAGATATAACTAGAGCTGTCGGCGTGGCGAAGTTTTAGTTATGAACTACTTACAAAGCATTCTATCATAACGGTCTGGCGGATTCGCAGAGCTCATTACGCGTATGACTGACATGACTAGTAATCGTTTCTACATTTGATCAAATTTCAATGGCGTTGAAGATAATAGTAATTCTGGAAAAGATGTTAACTTTTGTTTATTTGAAAACTTTACTAGGCCAAACTTTACGAAACTAATAGCTGAAAAGCCATAATACGGTGTTGGATTAAAAAATGAAAGAAAGGGGAAAAAAGAAAAGGAATATCACATTCTTTCATTAACATGTACCATTCCGACCTCTTGCCCTTAAATAATTGTGGCAAAAAAAAAATGGAAATCTTATGCCAGAAGTAGTGACTAGCTAACAAAAAATGGGTATTTATAGACAAATTAACTTCCTCATCGAATTACCTATTCAAGGAATCAAGCTCAAACCATCTAAAAATAATAGTATTAAACGTTCTTCAATTTAAAGAAACATATTAATAGTAAAATAAAATTCGTAACAATGGATTGTAAAGAATCATTTTAGTTGTATCCAACCCAGTTTACGCCGGTCACAGATTATTCTGAAAGTGGTAATAAAAATTTCGACGGCAGAAAAGTTAGCATTTACATCAGGTATCTCCAATGTTTCGTATACCGATCTCTTTGAAAGGTCTCCGCCGAAAGCATCACGGCATAAACATCGCGGAAGAAAATTGCTGCATGGTCTATTCAAATATTACAATAAATCTAAAACGATGTATAGAAGAAACTAAACAAAAAAAAGGGGGGGGGAAACCGTTTTTCACAGACAATTCAGTATTTTCATTCAATTACGAGTAATTCAGTTCTCACTTCGCGACAAGGCAAAAATACATAAAAACTCAAAATAGATTTACTATAAAATTACGAAGTAAATCTTAAAGACTTACTTGTATTTCCTGGAAATAAATTCCAGAATGGGTTAAGCCTGATTTAATTTGCAATAATAAAAGAAGGCGTTATCTTTGTTGTTGTGCAGTTTAGTTTCTCTAGACTGGTAACAAATCCACCATTCTGCTAAGTTCAAATGTAAACAAATATGGCTGCTTTCGTAAACATAATTAGACTTAGCCGCATTTAAACAACTTTTAAATTGTTGATAATTCTACAAGTATTGCATGCAGATTTTCTAAAGGCATAAAAACCTTAACCGGACAATAAAAACAACACAATTCAATCATTTTTAAAGCAAAAATGCGTAATTTACCAACATATAAGAATAAAAAATCTGAGCTCACTGAGCTAAGTAACTGAGTGGGTATATATATATATATATATATAATTTTGGTGCGGCCAAAATTGCAACGAAAGAAAGAGGTGCACATCTACATCTGCATGCTATAGCAGTTCTATATACAAAATTTCAACGTTCTGATGTTACTCGTTTTTGAGTTATACTACATGCATGCATACGTAAGTGTGCGTACGCACAGACGTCACGAAGAAGTCTCTTCAGAATCCATTTTAAAGCAGTGTTACAATTTTTTCGGGGGACAGAGTCCTTAATTCTGTCCTTACGTACAGATGTCACTTAAAAACATCGTTAAATTGCATTCGATAGGGGTCAAAATGGATATTTTCGTTCAAATATGATACCCGAATTTTTCGCGATTACAACACTTCCTTTTTGTTTCGTACAAGGAAGTAAAACAAATGCAAATTTTATAGGTTATTTTATTCTAAATGCACTTAAAAAGAACATTATTTTCAAAAATAATGTTGTGAATTGAGCTATCTCTAAACTTTTATTTAGCTCGCTCTTAATGTATGTTGCTATGGCCAAAAGTTTGTTATTGATTTTTAGCAACTCCCTGATAAGCTACCCAGTTCAAATTTTGTACCCACACTGTCTATGGTAATAATACAATGTGGTGAAGAGAGTTTTTCAAAATTCTGTTTAGATTTTTTTAATTTAATTCTAAAATGATGTATCTTCGATATCTTTAATAAACGAATAAGCTAAAAATTTTGGAATTTTACTGTTTATACCATTTGATAGAGCGAAAAGCTATTTTAAATAAAATTTGTATGAACATTTTAAGATAATTTCTGATTTTTGGCGAATTTTTTAAATCCGTTCGATTTTTTTCGACTGTTCGACGGCCATAATTTTAAAATTTCTACATTTAAAAATGCAGCTTTTATAAAATTGCGGAATTTTCACAGATTATAAAACATACATTTCAACCTATTTTAAAACAATAATAATAAAAAATATTAATTTTGCAACCTTTTGCATTTAAAAAAAAAATTGCGCTGACAGACGGAAAAGTATCGGTTCTTCAGTTTCAAGGTTATGGTGTTATTATTTACATTACACTATTATTTTCTTACTTTTCTACAGGTTTCTCTAAAATTGTTTTCATTTGTATATTAATCTCTCTCGCGTTACTGCAAATAATTACTTTCAAAGAAATTAATCTTACTACATGAGAAGTTTTCTGCCATTTTATAAATGTTATAGCTTCCCCCTTTTTACTTCCTTGTACAAAGTAAAAAGTAAGTATTGTACTCGCAAAAAATTTCGGGTATCATATTTCAACGAAAATATCCATTTTGACCGCTATAGAATGCAATTTAAGGATGTTTTTTCGTGAAATCTGTACGTAAGGACAGAATAAAGGACTCTTAAAAAAAAAAGTTATAAAACTGATTTAAAATGGATTTCGAAGGGATTTTTTCGTAGCGTCTATGCGCATGTACGTACGCGCATATGTAAGTATGTATCTCGTGTAATTCAAAAACCAGTAGCCTGAGAACTTTGAAATTTTGTGTATAGTTCTGCTATAACACGTAGATGTGCACTGCCTATTTTAGTTGAAATCGGCCATACCAAAAGTATATAAATACATGTACATCCAATCTATTACTCGGCTCAGTGAGCTCAGTTTCTTTATTCTTATATGTATTTTAGTTGTGTATTTTTTGTTTTAAAAATGATTGAATTATGTTGTTCTCATTTTCCGGTTAAGATTTTTATGCCTTTAGGTGACCTGCATGTTATAGTTGTAGAATTATTAACAATTTAAAAGTTGTTTAAGTGCGGCTAAGCCTAATTTTGTTGCCATAGCAGCCATATTTGTTTACATTTGAAACTTAGCAGCTTCGCAAGAACAAAGCTAATGCCTTCTTTTATTATTGCGAATTAAGTCATGCTTAATCCATTCTGGAATTTATTAGAGGAAATAAGTGCTTAAGATTTACTTCGCAATTTTCAATATAGATATTTTGAGTTTTTATGTATTTTTGCGTTGTCACGAAGTGAGAACTGAATGAATTGAATAAAAATACTGAATCGTCTGTGAAAAACGTTTCCCCCCTTTTTTGTTTTGTTTAATTTCTTCTATACATCGTTTTATATTTATTATAGTAGTATATGAATGGAACATGCGGCAACGATTAGATAATTCTTCAGATGATATTATTTTTGTGCATTCTGAGTTATAAAATGAATGAGATGTAACGCTGCTAACTGAACCTAGCGGCAGACAAGCTATGGTAAACAACTATAGTGAATTTTAAAGAGTGCATTTACTCCATTGTGGTTTATGCGCTATCGACGAAGTAGATTTAATTCAATCCAATAAGTTTAAATGAAACGCAAGAAAAAAATGCATATAATTTAATATCCCGTACAAGGAAGTTATGTGGTATACACATCAGCTTTTTATAAATAGAATTTACACTTACAGTTCTTTTCATTTTATTAATCTGAAAAGCAATATGGTTAATTAGAGTTTAAAATGATTTGCAATGATATCTACTGTGTCGTTTTTTATTTTCTCAATTTCCAAGTTTACATTAACACTTCTCTCAATATCACATTTTAGAAGTTCATTCCCTTAATTTTATTGCAGAACGTAATATATTCTTACGTGGGATTTATATATTCTAAGATCCAGAAATATATTTCCTACAAAGATTCCTACAAAGATCAAAGAAAAATCTCAAAATCGTGAAACAACTCTGCACCTTCGTTTAAAGCAATTATGCTTAAAAAAAGATTAATTAGTCAACATTTTTTAAACCCAGCCGCGTTCTTATAAACTTTTATTAAACTCGCTTATGGTGTTTGTTGCTGAAGTTAAAACCTTTGACATCAGGTTTCAAACTATTCACTGATGTTACCGAGTTCAAATTTCGCACAAATACTCATTATTGATGGCAGTATAACGTAGTGCAACAGTTGTTTCAAAATTCGATTTATACTTTTTAAATTAAATGTTGAAAAGATTTTTCAAGCATATCTTCTAAACGACAAACTAAAACTCTCAGAATTTTACTATTTGAACATCAAATAGTGCGGAAAAAATCTTTTAAATGAAATTTATATGAGATTTTAACGTAGTTTCTAATTTTTTGGAAGATTGGTTGAATTTTTTCAGCCATTTGGGATAACAGAATATTTCGAAGTAAAAGTGTCCTTATCCATTGTTGGAAAAGGATTTTTCAATTGAATAATTTTGAGTGATAACGTTTCATTAAGACTAAATATATAAAAATAAAAAATAAATACACGGAAATAAAAATTTTATAAAATAAGCTTTTATTTAAAGCGCCTGAAATCATCAATAAACTAAAAGGAGAAAATTAGTTTTTAGTTTAATGGGGATAGGAGATTAAATAATTCTTTCTCTTTACAAAATTGATCTGCCGTATTATAACGCTGATATTAAAAGCCTGGGAGCCTATTAAAGAAAACAAGCCTGACCCGTGATTTATCTGAAATTGCTTCTTTGCAATTAATTCGTATAGGCGGCACTCTATTTTTGGAAATAAAATATTGAGAAGAAGAATTTGAGATACGATTATGTTGCCACCAAGACAAAGCTACGAATCTGCAAATTAATTGCTTCGATAAAGAAGCAGTCATAAATTTTCACTTTGGATCACTTTGAGAAAAGTACAAGTTAATAATGAAACCTATTATTATTATTAGCACATTCATACATTCTAATCCAAAATATAAATAAAAAAAAATCTGAAATGTTTCAGATTTTAAATTACGTCCAAAGGGACGTTTATTTAACATTCTGTGTGTTACCTTTATTTGTTAAATACCATGTTCTTCGCACTTAAACCATAAAATTCAGTTCAACAGCAATATCGCAAAATTATTTTAAATTGAGCATATCTTTAGAAATTTCGGTACACGCTCTCACGCGCTGGAGATAAAAATGTTTTTCTGTACAACGTTGGTATTGCTGGCTTTGAAATCTTTGAGTTTGTTAATGAAAAATTCGTTAAAGTTTTAGAGAATATTGTTACGAATTTCACATTTATTTGGCTATTTATTTAGAACTGTAATTAAAATTCCTTTTTATTTTCCCGTGCAACGCACGCAGACGATTTTTGAAGAGAAAGCTACGTCAAAAAAAAACATGCATACATTTATGCAGATTTTTCATTTTTTAAAATTTAATGCAGAGCGATAACATTTAGTGGCAACAATTTGAAAAGTGATACGCCGCTTTTGTGTTTCCGACGCAAAATCCCAAAACGAAAGTAATAGTCCTTCGGGACTAAATCCCTTTGGACTAAAAATTCTAACTTTCACATAATTTCTTTTGTGCATTTCAGAGAATTTTTCCGAAACTTTGAGGGCATATGAGAAACTATCAAGCAATAATCCAAAACGTATCTTTATATAAAAACAGTGGAATATGATGAAACACAAAAATAAAATTGGAATTTATGATTGTAGTATAATATTATTATATGAAAATGAGTGGAATTCAAATGAATTTGATGAATCAAATTAAGTGAATTTATTCAGAAAGTGTAAGATAGCAGCCTTAGAACAATTATGGTATCCGAAATTTTGGTGTCATACAGAAGTTAGAAAGCATACACAATTGAGCTGAGAATATTTTCGATATTACCACAGGAAAAAAGTGCAGATTTCCCAAACTATGCGTGGGAAAACATAATTATGTATGTGTATAAATTAAACTCTTTTTGTTCCTTCAAAATTATTTTTAAAGATATTATACATCGTTTGCTATCTTTGATCTCGACATTTTTTGCCTTACTATAAATATCTGAAGAACGAGGTTGTTCATATTGCCTTCGGGTCACATGACATACCAGTGCGCCTATACAAGTTCTCTTTAATTTAATTCGGTCAACTTCTGAATTTCGGTTAATAACATTTACTGGATTAGCTTTGTACCTCATTTTACGCGACCGGTTTTAAGTTATAATCGGAGTTTTACGTTTATGCCTAAACTGTACATTTACTGAGCAAAACATAATTTCTGTCTCTCTATCTCCCTCTTTTTTTTTCTTTCCTCTCCTTTTTTTTTTTTTTTTTTTTTTTTTTTGAAAGAAAGGGAAAAAGAAAAAAATTCAGATTGCAGTCTCATGTATCAAAAAGAGTTAAAGATTTAAAAAATGTGAAAAAAAGTTAATAGAAAAAGCAAAGAGCATCAAAATCTGCAATATTTATCACTTCTTATATGAAATCAACATGCCAACTCATGAAATAAAATATTTAAATCTGAGTAATTTAAATTCAAATATAAAAATTTCAATTTCAAAAGCTCAGTGTGTCTTTGCATATCATTTTGATATGTAAGATAGTATACTACCATCAAAGCAAAATTTCAACTAAGTGTGTGTGTGTGTATATATATTGTTGCGTGTGTACGGGTTCGTTATGGATTGAATGCACAAGTCGTAAAAAGTTAACAAAAATTTATTCTTTCCACAAGAAATAAATCAAAATGCTGAAATATTTCTTCAGAGATATTCGCACAATATCACAATATCTCAAACGTTTAGCAAAAACTCAGTTCAAATAAGATAAAATAATTCTACCTGAGAGCGAAATCGCTACAATCAATAACAGCATTAAGTAAACAAACAGCAGTTCGCTTTTTACAACTACAACTACAACAACAACTGAGACTTTTATAAGCTTTTTAATTATCACTAGAATAATCTCGATTTTTCTGGATGGCAACAGTAATTACGAGATATTTGTTCATTAAACATTAAATGCACACGCTCTTTTATTAGTCCAAAGGGATTTAGTCCCGAAGGACTATTACTTTCGTTTTGCGTCGATTCACTCTGAATGCCCGTTTCACTTTTCAAATTGTTGCCACTAAATGTTATCGCTCTGCATTAAATTTTAAAAAATGAAAAATCTGCATAAATGTATGCATGTTTCTCGCATTGTGATAAAACCTAGAGCCATCGAATTTTGAATGACGTAATCCTACTGCGAATATGGGCATCTGGAAGCCCTAATTTTGAATTTGAAATTTGCTTTATTATCGATTTTATGTTTTGTAACATTTCAACGAATTTCTGATTAACAAACTAAATGATTTCAAAGCGAGCAATGGCAACACTGTACGGAAAAAAAAAACATTTTTATCTCTAGCGCACGAGAAATTCTAAAGATATGTTCATTTTAAAATGATTTTGCGATATTGATTTTGAACTGAATTTTATGGTTTGAGTACGTAGTACATGATATTTAATAAAAAAAAGGTAGCACACGAAACGTTAAAAAAACGCGCCTTTGGACGTAATTTAAAATCTGAAATCTTTCAAATTTTTTTTTATTTGTTTATTTATTTTTTATTTTTTTTACGTAGGTTTCTCTTCAAAAATCGTCTACGTTGCACGGGAAATATAAAGCAATTTTAATTGCAATTCTAAATAAATAGCCAAATAAATGTGAAATTCGTAATAATATATATAGAGAGAGAGAGGAGAAAAGAGAAAGAGGTATACAAACTATGTTATTACGAAGTTACATCATAATCAAAAGACTTTATTCTGGATGAACATGATACGATACTTTAGAAGTACAGTAAAAATTTTGCAATGAATTAACTATAGAATGTCATAAACCTGACAATTTAATCTGCTATGAAAAATGCATTTTCATAATACCGAAGGTGGTGAATTAAAGATCTCATGTACTGACACGGGGGTAACAGCATCTATTTATTGAGGACACGATTTTGTCGCAAAGTGCAAATAATAAACTTTTCAGTGAGGTTTTAATTCGATGTATTTTCTTCGATATGTTAAAAAAAATGCTGTTTTGCACAGAAGTCAAAATTTGAATTTTGAAATGTGTGTAAAAGAACTTTCAGACTTTCCCGCTGTGGAAGCGCATGTGCCAATCAATTTTCTCTAGAATGATATAAGTACCGATGTTAGATACTAGTCACCATTAAATCAAATCTGTTGTTCTTATGACAATTCTCTTGATTCCAAAGGAAATACTGTCAATAAAAATAAAAGGTTTGTGAGGAATATCAAACCATTTCATTCTTTATTAATTGAAAGAACTAAGTAAACAGATATATTGCTTAGTTATTGCTTAGGTATGCTTTAATTGAAATAACTAAAGAGATACTTAGAAACGTTTTGCCACAATTCAAATAAACTGAAGACAAAATACGTATTCTCGCTCAAAATATCAAGTCGGCCTACTTGTCTTTCTAGAAAAAAAAATTATATTTGGTGCCTGTTATCCTTAAGTGAAGAGATCAGAATTTCCTTTCAATTGATCCCGTGCACTTAAAAATGGAAATACCTTAACTGGTAGTGTGTAGGGGTCTTAATGTCATAAATATTAGCGATTTATTAACTTTTTTACATGTTATCGTGCTGCTATAAAAATTGTGGTTTAACCTATACATTTATGTATATTCATTTGCGATAAGACTTTTAAGATATGGGTGCAAATGCTTGAAACAGAGATGTCGGTTTGAAAAATTAACTGAAAATATACAAACGAATACTGTATTATATTAGTTTTCGATATAATACATAATACATAGATTCGGTACGTACATCTAATGATTCCAAATGTGTAGAGGAAAACACTGGAACTTTTACCAGCCTTCCTTAGTCGAGAAGAAAGATGGAAGAAGATGTTAACACAATTCTAGACACATTAGAAATCATTCTTCGTAGACAGTATACCTTTTGACCATAAACAATTACAATAATTTCTCATATACACCGGTTAACAGGGACGACATCCTCTTTGACGAGGAAGCAATTATTTGCGAGAAGATATTAGCAATGTAGAAGGTAAGAAAAGAAGTGTGAGGTAGTTCAGTTCAGTTGGCATGAGTCTGGCAGCCTATAGACAAAACTTTGACTTTCACTGCCTATCTTGGAAATTGTCCTTGGGCTTGGTAAGGTAAATTATAAAGGAGTAACCTCCACGCCAAACGGCGAAGCTAGGATCAGTACTAAAGTACAGCATTTGTAAATAAAGATAAAAGATGAGCCTCCAAAATCAACAAGCATCTAGTGCCGCTGAGCTGATGGCAAAAAATAGTACCACAGCAGTGAAAGATTGAAAAATGAAAATATTATGTGTGAAAATATAATGTGAGAATGAGAAAATTTTAAGATATAATTTGGATTTTAAGGAAAAATGTGAAATACAAAAAAAAAAAATGAAAATAGTTAAAGAAATAAATGAGAGTAATAGTACAGTTAAGTACAAAATTGGAAAAATCAGCTATAAATGACGAAATTCAGGCAGCAGAATGTACATAGTTCAAGCTCCAAGTAAACAAAGTTCAGCTTAACATTGGTGAATAGTTCATGTATCATTATACACTGTTATGTTTCAAATAAATGATGAAAATTATTATGAATACTTTGTAAATTATCGATTTCACAGTAGCGAAGTGATGATCATAAAGTAAACATGATAAATATTGTTCATTGAGCTTTGTCATATCCAAAGTCCTATCTGTGGGAACTTACAAAGTCTCTATGATAAGAACACTGTTACATTAAACACAAAAACACAGTCACATTTGAGCTTTGCAAAAAGTTCTTGTTTAGAAAAAAGAAAGTCCCAAAGTGAAATCAGATTATATACAAATGTGTACACTATATACAGTCACCACTTCACATTGTGAAAAATGCTTCTTGGACGCTTTGCAGCAATTTCCAAAGTTGGATCATAATTGATGAGATCCCTAATATGCTTGTATTTTGATTTTTCAATTTTTTGATAAAAATTATGGCTGGTACTAATAATCTGGTCTGGGATAGGTCGAATCTTGAGTTCACGATGAATTTGTATATTTCTAATGTACCATGGTGCTTGAATAATATCTCTGAGAATTTTATTTTGAAATATCTGGAGTTTCTTTCTATAAGTTTTATAAACTGTGGCCCAAATTGGGATGGCATAAAGTAAAGTTGGCCGAATAAGGGTAACATAAATTTGTTTCTTAACTTTGATACTTAGGTTAGATTTTTTATTAATTAACGGCTGAAGTGCAATTTTGGCGGCAGTAGCTTTACGTAAAGCATGTTCACTTTGTTCTTTGAAGAGAAGTTGAGCATCAAAATAGACTCCAAGATATTTAGTACTAGTAACCTCCGGGATTGGTGTATTATTGATCTGAATGTTAACGTTGACAGGCATGTTTCTTCTGTGTCTTCTGAAAAGGAGAATCTGACTTTTGCTTGGATTTATATTTAATTTCCATTTTTGAAGATAATGAGATATATGACCAATTGCAATTTTGAGCTTATCTACTGCAAGTTGTGGTTTGATGGATTTAGTAAAAATAGCGGTATCATCCGCATACTTAACAATTTTTGTATTAAGTGGCAAAGGCATATCATTAATATATATATTAAAAAGACAAGGCCCTAAAACACTTCCTTGTGGAACTCCATTTCTAATATATTTCTTGGTGGAATAGGTATTATTGATTTTAACTTGAAAAGTGCGATTTTTGAGGTAGCTTTTTAAGAGCTTTATGAAATTAATTGGCACCCGAACAAGGTGTAACTTGAAGAGTAAGCCTTCCTGCCACACCTTGTCAAATGCCTTCTCAAATCCAGGAAGCAGCTTGCAATAGTATTCTTTTTAGCAAAGGAGTCAGCAATAAATTCAGTGACATTTAGTAATTGATGAGTAGTACTGTGTCCAGCTCTGAACCCATATTGCTCATTGCTGATGATGTTGTTATCTTCAAGATGTTTGGTGAGTCTTTTCTGAAGAATTCGTTCAAAAATCTTGCCCATCCCTGGAAGTAAGCTGATCGGACGATAAGAATTGGGATCTTTAGGATTTTTGCCAGGATTAAGAAAAGTAATAATATTAGCATTTTTCCATTGCTGTGGATAATAATTCAGCCGGATACATGCATTAATAATATTTGTAAGAAGCACAATATAATTTTTAGGTAGGATCTTTAGGATTTTATTTGAAATTCCATCAAAGCCTGGCGCTTTTCTATTTTTTAAATTTTTGATAATTTCATAGATTTCAGAAGGAGAGGTAGGAGTCACGTGATCAGTTCCAACACGATCGGTGAGATGCAGGTTGAAATTGTTCACATCTTCATCAATTTCGGAATTACTATTGTAGTTATTAGAGAAAATTTTTTCAAGGTGCTCAGCTAAAGCTTCCGCAATTTCTTTCTCAGAGTAAACCAATCCATTATTAGTATTAATGGGGCCGATGTCATAACTGGAATTCTTCCTAAGCGCTTTCGCAATTTTCCAAACAGTACCAGGGTTATAGTCCATATTTTCTAAAAGATTTTCCCAAGTATTGGATCTGTATTCAGCAATTGCAGCTTTGACTTCTCTAATTTTTCTGTTAAGTTGATTTTTAATGGCTGGATCACAGGTGCGTCGCCACTGTTTTGCAACTCGATTTTTGTCTTTAATTTTTTGTAAAATTTCTTCTGGTAATTTTGGCTTTTTATATTCTTCATAGGAAGTAGCTTTATTCAAGGTCTGATTGATTTTGTGGTTAATTTTTGTAATTTGTTCTTCAATATTTCAGATATTGGCAAGAACCGGATGCGCAGGTAGTTTTTCAAGATAGTAGTTAAATTTTGTCCAGTCCGTAATATGTTTTAATGGAAGAGTTTTCTTCAAAGCTATGGTATGTAAGGTTAACAGGAAGATGGTCAGAATTTAATTGATTATGTACACTTAAGTAGGGAATTTGTTGAAAATTTTTTGTGATAGTAATGTCAAGCACATCAGCAGAACCATGATAATCATATCTGGTAGGATCATTAGGGCCGAAAATTTTTATATCATTAAGTAGAGAGTATTTATAAAGGAAGTTACCATTTTGATTATTACGTCTAGAGTTCCAGCTTATGTGTTTTGCATTCAGATCACCCGCTATAATAGAGGGAATAGTAATGCTGTTAAAAATATCTAAATCAGAAGAATTGAGCATGATCCGAGGTGGATTATAAACAGAGATGAACAAAACAGGTTCACTAGTGCGTGAGTGTACAATAACTGCAGTGAATTCAATTCTAGTATTACCTGTGAGGATATAGCTGGTGGAATGTAGATAATTTTTGACCATTATAAGAGTTCCGCCGCCTCTATTGTAGTGACGATCAGTCCTGTAGATTTTAAAACCTTGGATTTTAAATTTATCACTCGCCCGAAGGTGAGTTTCATTTATCAGAAAGATATCTATGTTATGATGAGTTGCATAATTAAGGATCTCAGTGTTTTTGTTTTTAACACCATTGGCGTTAAAATACGCAATATTAATACTGCTTGCAGCAGTGATATGGCAATTTACAACATTATTATAAGGTCTAAAACTCATAATTAAGGTTGCAAATTATGTCGAAAGCTTCACAGCCTATCTGAATCTTGTCCAGAATTGATTTTGCCGAGAGAAATCTTTGTAAAAGCGATTTCCCTATAGTAATTAAGTTTTTGATCCACATAATGAAGCTGTGGGTGGAGTTAGTGTTGAGAGGATTGCTTTCAGCTTTTGGAGCTTCCTGTTTGGCTGAGGTTGATCCTGGTATATTACTATTGGTTTCACTTCTAGATTTTGGTGCGCTAGGCAACGGAGGGAAATTTTCTAAGTCATTTGGAATATTATACGTATTGGAATTTTGACTTGTTCTTTCTCTTCGCGCTTGTCGTTGAGCGATCTTTTCCTTGATATTATTTGGGTGTTTATCGCAACCCCGATAAGAACTTACATGCGGGCCACCGCAGAGGGCACACTTTCCTGGTATATTCGGGTCTTTTTTACAAGTATAGGTTGCATGATTTTCTCCACATTTTAAGCAGCGTGTCTTGTGCTTGCAATGTGCTTTACTATGCCCGTACCTTTGGCAGTTATGACACTGCGTCGGGCCGGGCGTAGTCTTGAAGGTAACAATTTTTACTCCTAGATCAAGGATATGTGTAATCGAGTATATTTTCTTGCCATTGATACTTCTTTCTACTTCAGCAAGAAAAGTTGGCATTTTAACAATTTCTCCATCGATCTTCTTAGTGAATTGCTTAACAGCAATAATTGGAATACCTTTTTCTTTTAACTCCTCAACTATATCTTCGGGTTTGGTGTGAGCTGGGAGCTTTTTGATAACAGTGCGTATAGGTTTTTCCATCGGTAAAGGAAAGGTATGATAAGGAATGGTCTGTTCATCTAAATACCTAGTTGCAGATCTATAATCATCGGTACTTTTCACTTTGATATGAATGTCCGTGCCTTTGAGATTACATTCTATGTTAGAAGTAACTTTCTTAATTTCATCACGTAATTTCTTCCAATCAGAGACATCAGAGATGATAATAGGCGGGATTCTGTTCGCCGTCTTTTTAGGCTTAACGAAATCTCCTTCAGAATTTTGACTATCTTGAGAATTTTGAGAACTGATGATCTGAATATCCATATCATCATCATTATTTAAAGCAGCAAACTTGTTTTTAATTGACGTGGTCGATGTGTCACTGGAATCACTTAAATTGCGTTTATGAGTTTTACGCGGTTTGATCCAATTTCGTTTTTGGCTATCATTGGGAATTTGCTTATCCTCAGCATTGTTTTGCTGACTTATGGAGATAGGTTGGGTACCTTTTGAAGATTGACTTTCAGTTGGCAATTTGGCATGAGTTTTATCGGGAATAATATTAAGACCTGTCATAATTTCATCAGTTAAGTTGTCAACATTTTTGAAACCTGCACAGGTTTTTTCTAACGTATTAACCGCTTCATTAATATCGTTTAAGATATCCTGAGAGACTTGTACATTACCATTTAGAATAGCATTCCTTTGAATGGTTAAGTTAAGTAGCATAACATATTTAAGTTCAGGGGTGCCATTATTAATTATATCCTGAATTTCAGTTTTGTGTCTAACAAAATCTAGATCCATAATTAAGCCTAAACTAACGGAGAACCCAACGATCTCGAAGCAAGGCAATATCCAACATATTATCAAACAAAAATCTTAACTCTGAAAAGAGCAAAGATGAAAGAACTTACCGAGTTGATCCAATTCAGAAGCAAGAAGCTAAAATATGACCAGCTCAAAGCAAATCCAAAGCGGAAGTGCGATACTAGAGATAAGCTATGATTGGTTAGCATCAGTTTTGGTTTGCACTTTTCAAGCAGCGTTACGTAACGTCGGAAGATATGGAATTCGGGAGAACAGATGAATTTAGGGGAAGATCACCAAATTTAGAATGTTAATTTTGAGGTCGCCAATTATTTTTTACAGCAGCTATCATATTTTGTTATATCTTAGATACATATATGAGGTTCTAGAATAATGTCACATGAATTCAAAACATAGAAACGAAGCGTTAGATTCAAATGTGATTCACGATAAAAGAAAATAACTCGAAAAGTTTTTCAGCTTAGAAATATACTTTAAATATACTTCTTTTCAAAATTTTTGGATCGTTACATTCGCTACATTTATATTACACTACCATGCATTTATCATCCAGTCGTCTTGATATATGTTGTTACTGAGCGAAATATAACGTCTTTTAATTATGTTACAAACTGGCTAGCACATAACTAGTTTTCAGAGTGTTACTATTCAAGAAAATATACTGGCTTAAATTAACCTTTCAAATTTAACCTCTGTGCATCTGCTAAAGTGATTTAAGAAACAAACACATTTTCTTAATAATTCAAACCTTTGTTTTTTTAAAAAATGTATTTAATTGGTATAAATTAAAGCTCAGTCGTATCTTGATTTACGAGCTTAATTATTATAAACACTTTTGGAAACGTATTTAAACATATAAACGTGTTTAAACACTTTCGGAAACTTTTTTAATAAACTGATATTTCTCCAAAATATCGTCCCCAAAACCTAGAGGATATTGACTGGCTATTATTCTACCCTTGTATTCCTCTAACGCTTGAGAATTCTAGGAATACCTGAGTCGATTTTTAAATCCTCGCTTGCGAACACACGAAAAGTGAGGTAGACTTCCATTGGCTTGTAACCTTGTATTACATTAACGTTTGCTGTAATGGAGGTGTTCTTTGGCATCATTTTTCAAAACAGCCCTTCTCATTCTGATTAAAGTTAAAAACTTGATAGTCCTTGGTTTAATGCTGGTTTTATTTCTATTTTATGTTTTACTTTTGTGTACATCTTCAACAGAGATTTATGATAAAGTCTTGTGATGTCAGCTACACTAAATCAGTTTGCGATGTCGGCTACACTTGAACACGATTAGCGTCACATAGGTCACAATGTAATAGTAAGCAATACATGTTCGTACATCTGTTGACTATACGAATGAGGGGAACCGTTTGAGAGAGATTACGGAAACAATTACCCACAATCCTGCAGCGAATGAGGGAGGGCAAGCATCGGCTAAGCTGTGACCATAGCAAGACAAAGCATATACTATATTCTATTCGTATACTGCACGATAGCACTCGTTTATGTCTTCGATTCTCGCACATTTCTTCAGAAGTAATACAATACTAAGAAATATTTTTTTTTCTTATTCTTCCGCCTGTTTTCTTATTGAATGGTGCCCGTCGAAAACATCGCGGACGAAAAGGTCGAGGAGAGAACAGCGCAAGGCGAAAACGTCGTGGTACAAAACATCGTGGGAGAAAAGAAAGCCTAGAGAAAACACCGCAATTCTAAAACATCGTAGTACAACATATCATCGTCGAAAATATAGTAGTTCAAAATTCGCAATTTAAAAACATCGTCGTCGAAAATATCGTGGTAAAAAATAAAGTACTTACAAATCATCGCACACATGCGTTTTTTAGCTTTCAAAGCTGTAAATGCTTGCATAATGATTTGGGAGGTCAAGAAGGAAAGAGGGATATTTTTACTTTTATATTTCATATTTTTGAATGAACTAATAAATTTTTCCTAAAAAAGTAATAAGGAAACTTAAGCATTTAAAATTGAAAATGACTAGAAAATTTATGCAACTTATAGCCCTTAATAGAATTTTTAATTTACATAGTAAATTAACAAATGCCATTAATAAATTAGTACTTTTTTATAAAGTTTTATATATAGTGTTTCATGAAAAATACAGCCTAAAAATGTTTAGAAAAAGGAAGATAAATAATTGCATGAGTTTACATCTATAAAAAATCGCTTAATTAATTATTGAATTACTTTCTTTCACGTTTGTTAATCTGATGTTATTTTGAAGAAAATTATATTTTGTTTTGCTTACGCTTATTGTTAAAGTGCCGTTAACATTTTTTGCACTTCCAAATCTTTATGCGAATGTGCATTTACAACTTTTAAAACCTGAAAAACGCATGCGTGCGATGTTATCGTCATGCGATGATTTGTAGGTGCTTTATTTTTTAACACGATATTTTCGACAATAATGTTTTTAAGATTAAAAATTTTTTAACCGCTTTATTTTCGACGACGATATTTTGTACCACGATGCTTCAGAATCACTATGTTTTCTATTTGCTTTCTATTTCTATTTCTATTTGCTCCCATGATGTTTTGAACCACGACATTTTCTACTTGCGTTGTTTCTTCTGCGACGTTTTCGTCGCGATGTTTTCAGATGTAACGTATTGAATAGACTGCACAGGTTTTCTTTTCTGCGACTCTTTCTCAAAATTTTCGTCTTTTTTAAGCTTCCTATACATGGAGAAAGAAAAGGCCAATTTTAAAATTAACGTTTTTGCCTTGGCAGCACATAGCATGCCTCTTACCAGAGTTTTACAAAAACGCATAAGCATGTGTGTTAGAAATGTCGTGTAACAAAATGGGTATCTGCATTCATTCACAAACAGAGCATTTCTATACAAACCATACGGTTTGGAAAGTATTATGTGCAAGAAACCGATTTTCAGGTAAAGAATTCATTTAATAATTTTAGTTGCGAATCCTGCTCATTCCACAGAAATTCAATGTAATTAAAAGAGAGGAAGAACTCGTAGCTATGGATAAATATTCTTGAAATACCACAACCAAAAAATTTAGTTGTCAAATATGCATTGGACGTAAGCTAAAATCTCTCAGAAAATTATGAATATCTGCAGCGAAAGGTCTATTATTTATAGTTATGATTATTATGTTTTTATGCCAGAGCCCATACGTGAGTTCAAATATAAAAAGCATTAAAAGCAATGCCGACGATGCTGATGTAGTTTATTTAGAGCAGAAAACAGACGTTTTCAATAAATTCTAAATCGAATATTGGCAGTTTGGTTACAGAGTTTCTCGATTTTACCATGGTGTAAAAGAGCTACGCATTCTCTGAAAACACGCTTTCTATTTCGAATTTTGATCATTTCCAAAAAAGCAATATATGTATTAAATATACTTTCGTATCAGAACAAGAGAAAGGAAGTTACATGAGAGAAGTATAATCAAATGAAGTAATGTATGAGACGAAAATAATACAGATTCTTACCAAAAGATGTATTTCCGACAGATATTTGAATCAAGCTACTAAGCATTCTCAGAAATCAAGCAAATATTCTAAAAGCTTGATTTCTGAAGAGCACTGTGTTTTCTGAACCTTAAACAAATAC
>KK116687.1:172668-210378 GCA_000611955.2 Stegodyphus mimosarum | reverse complement strand
GGAAAATAAAAAGGAATTTTAATTACAGTTCTAAATAAATAGCCAAATAAATGTGAAATTCGTAACAATATTCTCTAAAACTTTAACGAATTTTTCATTAACAAACTCAAAGATTTCAAAGCCAGCAATACCAACGTTGTACAGAAAAACATTTTTATCTCCAGCGCGTGAGAGCGTGTACCGAAATTTCTAAAGATATGCTCAATTTAAAATTATTTTGCGATATTGCTGTTGAACTGAATTTTATGGTTTAAGTGCGAAGAACATGGTATTTAACAAATAAAGGTAACACACAAAATGTTAAATAAACGTCCCTTTGGACGTAATTTAAAATCTGAAACATTTCAGATTTTTTGTTTTTTTTTAATATTTTTCTTATCTTACGCTTATTATCTTCTAATTCATTCAACTAATTGACGACTTTGTAAACACGATACGCTATAGACTAAAATTCCCTATACTCAAAATCCCTTTTCCCTTCTTCATTTCCCAGAGAAGGGATAAAACCGGTTATGAGCAAAAGTGAGGTTTGGGGTCTAGACGCTTGTAAGGAGCATGCGCAGTTTTACTGATTGTGTTTCCCCATCGCCACCGCTACGAGCGCTGCGGTCGTTTCGAAGCGCAATTTCTCCCATTGAAGTGTCGACGCTTTACTTACATACAGCTTTGGTTGTTAGTGTATTGAATTCCACGACCGTAGTAACTTGTATATTTTATTATATATTATTATTATAATAAAATATACATATTAATTTAATTATTATATATTATTATTTATTATAATTTTTAACTTGTATAGTGAGTTTATGATGCATCCGTTGTTAGTGAATTTGAATATATTTTCTTGGTTGACAATTTTAAGAGTCCGAGGAAAGCGTTATACAACTTATTATTTTATTATTCATTACACTATTTTATCATGAATTACACAGATAGGACTATGGTTTTACTTCTAAAGCTGATGGACTGTTTTACTTATCTAGTATTCTATCATCTCATTTTACCATTCTGTTTACATAAAATAACGGCGTCGTTTTACTATTGCAAAACTTAAAAGTTACTATTCTGTTTACGTTTTAAAATCACATCTTAGTGCTCTCATTGCCGCCAAAAAAAATTCGCCAAATTTTGAAAGCCAAAATAGTTGGGCGCCAACTTACCCCGCTTACGGAAGATTAGCCAAATTTAATGTAATATAGCATTGTAACATTTTCTCATTATAATGTAACATTTCCTCAGTATCAATAAAAGAAAAAAGAATTAACGTGGCAATAACATATCGTGTCAACTATTCAAATCTGAAACAAAAGACAAAATAGCAACTATTTATTTAAAATGCTGACATTAACGAAACATTTTCGACATGCAATGACGTCGTATGCTATTTGCGTGCTTTCTTCAACGTCAGAATGTGACCTTTTATAATAATATGTTTAATGTTTGGCAATGCTATTTTTATTATTCCGTTTAAAATAGATAATAAGTTATTTTTCTTCTTTACGTGCGTTATTTGTCATATACATTTTAAATAAAAGCTTATATTTTTTAATTGCATTTCCTTTCCTCCTCACTTTACATAATAAAATACTTGATATAGTGGTATTGGACAAGTGGATGTTTTCATTTAAATACATCATTATAAAACCTAACGGGTATGAAATACGATTATAGTGACATAAATAAATGATAACATTATTAGATAACCTTCAGGATGTGCATTAAATAACCGACTAGTCATGTTTTGCATTCGAGTTACTAACTTAAATACATCCCTGAATAGTAATGAAGTCAAGATAAATCATAGTAGAATTCATACATGTAACAAAATACAACAAACACTAACTTTGATGCGTAGTAAATTATTTTAAAAATGTTTTTAAAATGCATCGAAGAACATCTGCTTTAACATTCAGCTTATAAAAAGGTTTATCCTTTTTTTATTGAGATTAGATGTTTTACATAATGTGAGAAATATTATGAAAAACTGATAACTATGACTTAAATGTCGGCTTTTATCAATGCAATATTTATATATCTAACATTTACCTTTATAAGCTGAGATTCTTTTCTAACTCAGTGCATGACAAAATTAACAAAAACTGGAATCATGCAGTTTTGTATATTACACGAGATATTACTTTTAGCTTTCTAGAATTTTAACATTTATACGTATTCCTGGCAGTAAGTTCAGCATTTAGAAAATTTTCGGTAAGCAAAGCAAAAAAACCACGAAAATTGCAATCGGAGGACTCGAGATTACAATCTAATTCCAGTCTTCCATATTCAAGTTTTTTTCATTTCAGGCTGTATATTTATATTTGCTACTTACTCAGACGCAGCATAATATAAATATCTCGTGTAATGTACAAAAGTCTTTAATGTATTCAGATTTTTATTTTAAAAAAATTGACCATTAGTACAAACATTTAATATTTTTGCAAATACGACCTTTTTAACTATTTTGGTGCATAACTGCTACTTGCTGCTCTTATTACACAATCAAGGTTAGAATCAGTAAGTCAAGTTATATATAAGCTCTTCGCATATATCATTTTCGAATAGGATGATTCGCAAAAATATATCGACGAGAAAAACATGAGCAAAATTTGCACACACTTCTATATGGTCTTTTATTAGGCACTAACAAACAAAAGACTGATTGCATTTTGATCTTTTCACTTTCACACTTTTCAGCCTCCTTCCTTTTTCATTCCTGACCTTGCATTCCTGAAGTCGCTGTTAATTTCACCATATTTGCAGACGGCCCTTTTTGGTTCGACTAAGTGATTTCTGAAAAACACTTTTAAGCAAAGGCATATCAGTGCGCTCGTAATAACACTTTATCTGGTCTACACTGGCTTTAAAAGTTTCTTCGCTTAGCAATTTTCAATTAGCAACCGTCTTCCTTATTCACTCATTCACAAATGGGTATTCAAACGTAGGATAAATCTTCCTTACTTTACCTTCGAAGGCGCATGAAGGAGAATGTTTAATTTTCAAGACCTTTATATCCCACCTTAAAATCAACTTCTCACCATTTCTGGTCATAATAAAATTTTTCTTTTCTCTAGCCATATCCGAATTGCTGAGAGCTTCATTGAGTATTAGTTTCTGGATGTCTGCCATCTTAAATTCTACAGACTTCTTTTGAGTAAAAAACAAAACAAGAGGCGTAATTAACTTTCTGCCAAGAAATAATTCAGCTAGTATCTTCACGGTAGTATCGTCCTCAAGGCAAAATGCGAGTTCATTAACTCAGCTATCCCACAGCTTAAAATACACTCTAGACAAAAAAAAAACGACGCACCAAGAAGGAGTTATCCGAATGAGACGGAAATCGGTAGAAGTGATGTACATGTACAGAAAAACAAATGATTACAGTTTGAGAAAAATTGGATGATTTATTAAAGTGACAGAGCTTCACAAAATGAAAAGTCAGTAACGCGTTTGTCCACCTCTGGCCTTATGCAAGCAGTTATTCGGCTTCGCATCGATTAATAGAGGTTGCGGATGTCCTCCTGAGGGATATTCTGCCAAATTTTGTCCAACTGGCGCGTTAGATGTCAACATCCCGAGCTGGTTGGAGGGCCCTGCCCATAATGCTCCAAACGTGCTCCATAGGAGAGAGATCCGGCGACCTTGCTGGCCAAGGTAATGTTCGGCAAGCACTAAGGCAAGCAGTGGAAATATGTGCAGTGTGGGGGCGGGCATTAGCTTGCTGAAAATATAAACCTAATGTGGCATGACATGAAGGGCAACGCAACAGGCCTTAGAACTTCGTCGACGTACCGCTGTGCTGTAAGGTTGCGACGGATGACAACTAATGTGGTCGTACTATGAAATGAAATGGCACCCAAGACCACCACCTATCTGCTGGAAGACAGTCAGGTTGGTATCACACTGCTGTCCGGGGCGTCTCCAGACTCGCCTTCGCTGGTCATTCGGGGCTCAGTTCAAAGCGGGACTCATCACTGAAGACTATTTTACATTATTACATACTAACATTCCAGCGCGAATGAGCCCGACACCACTGCAAACGGACTTGACGTTGTACAGAGGTCAATGGTAGTCGGCGCAAGGGGCGCCAAGACCTCAGCTACCTTTCTGTGAGCCGTCTATGAATGATCCTTGCGGTTACTGAAGCACTAGTTGCACGTACAATCGATGATAATGATGCATCTGGGGCTATGACTGCCACTCTGACGATTGCTTGGTCTTCACGTTCTATCGTTTCTCTAAGCCTACCGCTTCCTTCTTGACGCTGTGTGCTGCCATGGTTCACCCATTCCTGCCAACATCGTCTAATAGTGGCATCATCAAATGTCGAGCTATTCTCCGATAAGACCAACCGGCTTCTTTGAGCCAACTACACGACCTTTCTCAAATTCTGACATCTGCGCATATCGTTCACGCACCTGTATGCGAGGCATAGTTACTGCCAACCAGAGTACACGGAATGAAATTCGTGAAGAATTTATGACCTAGAATTTTTTGTGAATTGTGAAATACTGTAGTAGCAGGACTCAGCTACTAAAAGAGCTTTCTTCTGTACCTTAGAATTTGCCATAGGCCAATAGTAATCAAGTTATAAAAGGCGCCAGGCGCCAGCACACAAAGGTGATCGTGGTAAAAGTGGCATGCAGTAAAGGTATTTGAGATTCCATAACTTAATTCATCCATCAGGAGTCAGGGTAGTAAGTAAGCAATGGCATATCTTAATTTTGACGTTGTGTTGAGCATATCTTAAATCATACAGGAAATCTGCGGATAGCTCGTGACTGACTAACTTATAATCACGTGACTAGCAAAACCATATAACCTAGAATCATTGCATATAACCTAGAATCGTAATTTCTCCTCTTAAATATCTTGCTAGTTGCGCAGATCAGATGCGCTGTAGCGACAACCGTTCATTCATTGGCAGCCAAAATATGAAATTTTGCATTTTCCGTCGAAACCTGTATGCATATCAATTTGTGTCCAATTTGCTTTATATCTTCTCGGTGCGTAGTCGTTTTTTTTTTTTTTTTTTTTTTTTTTTTTTTTTTTTTTTTTTTTTTTTTGTCTAAGAGTGTATTTTGGCATAAATGCGAATGATTTTCAGTGTATTTCTATTCAATCGCTCTGCGATATCTGATTGCGGAACCATCTTAAAATACTGTAGGCCAAGTCAAGAATATAAATTCTCGATTTGACTAACAAATTGCTTTCTATTATCTCAAACACTTTTAATTGAGCTTCATATTTTAAAATAAATTTATTTAAGAAAGAATCTGAAACAATTTTAGAGGAAACTTTTTACAGGGTAATTATTCCTACTCACTTCGAAAAATGATCAGCGATTACGATTAAATATCAATTTTTATTCTCCCTATATGGATAGGAACATGGTAAATCAATTCCTATTAATTCATTAGATCCCTGTGAATTGCTTTTCTTATACCGAGATAGCCTGAAACTGGCGCATCATGCAATTCCTACAAAATACTTAGTCTTAAATTGCTTGTCTTAATTCGCTACTGTTATTTGTTACTTTGGAGTAAAATAAAAGATTATCCATAATTTCGTAATTTGCAGCTCTGCTTCTAAATAGCTGTGATATCGTGATATTCAAGATGATCAGGATCTTTTAAATATGCATAAATATCTTTAAATGTTTGTAATGACTGTTTCGCGAAACGACGATGACTGCAATGACTGTTTCGCGAAAATCTAAAGCTTTAAAGTTACCATTACACATTTGTATTCAATCTCCTAGTCATAGAATTTTAGTCTCTATACAGCGTCAGCAAATACGTTTTCTTTTTCGGGAGTGTGATTAATTACTAAATTATATTCTTGTAGCTTAAGGGCTCATCTTATAAGCCTTGTTGATAAATTCTTCCCCAAATGTAAACGAACTACGGTGGCATGATCTGTATAAATATTTATAAGTGATTTCCCAAAATAAACGAGAAATTTCTGAACAGCTAAAGGAACTGCTGATGTTTCTCTTTCTGCAGCACGATAGTTGCTTGAGTTGAATTAAGTATCCTACTAAAATATGCAATCGGCTGTTCGTCTTGCATAAGCACGATTCATATTGCGAAATCCGACGCATTTGCAGAAATTTCTAATTTTCCGTTTGCATTAAGGAATTTTAATGCTAGCGCTTGGATTAAAGCCGTTTTTATTCTTCTGAACGATGTGTTTGCTTACGACCGCGTAAATTGAGCTTTTTATCTTAAGATTAATACCGTCTCTGTTATGTGGGCAAAATCTTTGATAAAAATTTGATGATAGGAACACGAACCCAAAACTGCGGCCAACTTCTTTGCTGAATTATGTGGAGGACAAATTTTTAATTTTCCGTTTCAATCCCCTTTTGAGGAAGTTCTTTGGCCGCAAATTTGCTGAATCTAATTTTTACCCTGCTGCTTTTATAAGCGAAAACATTTTAGGTAAATGTCGAATATGTTTGTGTATAGTCTCGCTAATAACAATAGCTTCGCCTAAATACCTAAATATACCTTTCGGAGGGACAGGTTTTAAGATAATATCTATGGCCTTTCGCAACATGGCGAGTGCTTCGCATAAGCCAAACGGCATTCACAGAGAGGCTTAAACGCCTGTCTTAATAATAAACCCTGTTTTTAGCACATTCCCTAGTCACACATATTTGAATATATCCAGATGTGAGATCTTACGTCGTCATGTATATTGTCCATTTGATTTTTCGTATAATTTCCTTGATTATTGGCAAATGGTCGAACGGATTTTGTTATTCTGCTTAACTTTCTATAATCAATTGCAAAACGTCATGCTTTACACTCCGTCGGTGGGAGATTATTTTTTTTCTTTCAGCACAGTACTACCGGGCTAGCTGATGTTTCTGGGTGACAATATAATGTGTAAAGTGATTTTTTTTAATTCATTCCAGATTGTTTTAAAGTTAAGGTTGAAACAATTTTCGCACATATCTTCGTTTAAGAAGCAAACTTAAAATCTCAGATTTTTATTATTTGCACCATCGGATAGAGGGAAAACAAATATTTCAATAAAAATTTGCATGAAAGTTCAACTAATTTTTCATTTTTTCCTAATTTTCGAAAATCGTGTATTTGGCATACATTATTTCAAAATTTCAACACCTAAAAAATTTATCGATACAAAGTTTTAAAATATTCAAAGATTATAAAGCAAACTCTTTTTCCCTGCTTAATACAAAACATAAAATGATGTTGAATAGCTGATTTTCCACATTTAAAAGAAAATATGTTATAATATGAAACATAAGGGAAAATATCCGCTTCTCAATTTCAGGATTATGATGTCATTACGTCACACTATTTTTCTGGCTTCCATGTCTAGAAACCAATAGGGCTGATTAGCGTTTAAAATTATTTGCAATGATATCTCTAGGATTTTTTAAACTTTTTATATATATTTTTTTTATATATATATATATATATATATTGGTTTCTAAATTGTCAACATCAGTACTGGCATCATGTTAGTTTCAATCCTGGCTAGTCGCGGCCTCCTAAAATGAGCTTAGAGTGCCGAAATTGAAATTGTTTCGTCGGATTCCCCAGCTAGATTTGGTGGAGCCCCTTCATTTATTGATTTGGCTCTTTTTCGGAACATACCTTTCGATTATCACGTAACTGTAGAAAGTTGCTTATCCTCAGATCACAACCCTTTTCTCCTAGAGTTTAATTGTAACTCCTTTAATCAATATTCTCTGGCACTCGTCACTACAAACTGGGACAATTTTTGGTTTAAACTGAAAGATAAAAGTTTATTCTCCCTTGAACTTAAGCCCAGTGATGATATTGAAAAGAGAGTTGATCAGTAAACTTCTACCTTAACAGATACCTTTAAAGAAGTATCCAAACTCACTCTTCGCTCCACTTTTACTAAATTGCCTCCAGAGATAAAGTTGAAATTCGTGAAAAGAATAAAGTACAAAGACTAAGGTAAGCTCTAGGTGTTCTGACTTGAAATTACAACGCCTTACTCTTCAGAATGAGACCGAGGCACCATGTGACTAGTTTGCCCAATCACAATATCTGAACACATTCAGTCTTTAACGACCAATGGCAACAGTCTTTGATGCGCATCTACCAGGCTATGGAAACAGAAAACTCACATTCCATCCTTGGCTATGGACGAAGCAGTGGCTCACACAAACATTGAGAAAACTGAGTCTCCAGACTCAAACCACATAAGGAAAGAATCATGCCGAATGCCCAGATTTCTTCTCAAACATGCTGAACAATTTCTAAGCTCTCCATGCAGGAGAGACGTCCAACATAAAATACTTAAAGAGATCAGGGAATATATTGCTACTCTCAAGCCTAAATAAAAAGTCAACAAGATTGGATTTTATTCCTAATCGCATGGTTAAAAACTTCCCTATGGTGCTGCTAATAAACTATATTTTATTTACGTTACTATTTTCCTCAAGGTGGACGCACACGTTTCGTGACAAAGGCCAGTGGCACTCAAACTCTCAAAATTTTAGACTTATCAGCTTCTTATCTTAGTTATCGATGATATAACAAGTTATGCTACTTAATGACTGACATGATTTTCTGCGGAGTTAAGTTACAGTTCTTATTGACGAGCAATTTGGTTTCTGGGGGAAAAAACCTGCACAACGCATTAACTTCTGAGCAGAGTGCATTCACGAAAGGTTTCACAGCGAAATGCTTACAGGGGCACTTTTTCTTGATATCGCCAAAGTATTTCATATGAGTTGAAATATACAGGTATCATAATCAAACTCATGCAACTTGATTTTTTGGCAAAACTTGTTCACATAATTAACTTGTACCTCACTAATTGTTCTTTTCTGTACGAGTAATTCCATCATTTCCTCGCCTCGTGCAACCGACATACCTGATCCATCTTGTATTACTGTAGCACTTTATGTAAATGAGACAGGCATCCTCTCGCTACAAAAGCGTTTAGATTACCCTAATTGCAACATTAGAGTTATCTTCCCAGCCTTGAGCACTGGCTCAGGACTTGGAAAATCAAAATTAATGTCGCTAAATGTGCTGCCATGATTTTCCCCAGAACACCCCTCCCATACCCTTCCACTAATTATAAAGTCCTTCAACGACTTCGTTCCCTGGTTTAATATGTATCTAGGAGTTGTAGGGATTTATATTTATTTTAAATAACCAGTTAAATTTAATTTTCAGTTATTTTCCTATAAGCCTTCATTCCCCTAATTGTGAGTGCCAGAATAATTAAATTTGGTAGCCCGCGTAAGAAATGCAAATTCTACCAGTGGCAGAAAAAGTTTAAATATCGACGTTCCAGTAGGCAAAGTTAGAGAGAGTCTGGGAAATCTCTCTGAGTGCTTATACGCAAGTTTCCGCTTAGCACTTATTGCCGGTTAGACGTGGCTTTACAGCTATTACCTTCCTGCCACTAGATTCCTCTACGTGCTGTAGGATACAGGATTGTAAGAGCCCTGTAGTTTAATTCTACTACTTGTTAATATTTTGAATTTTTGAGTTTTGATTCTACTGTTTCAGTTACCGCCCAAGTAGAGGCATAGTATGTTAGCACCAAGTTGACGTATTGTACATAATTTAAAGAGTTTAATAAAGGGCAGTTTTAACCCTTCTTCGGTGCAATCACTATTTCTGCAGATTCTACACAACAGATAGACAGTAGAACCTTACAGAGTAATACTTGATTCACATTAACCTGGCGCCTTCATATTGATTCTGTACTCAAAAAAGCGAATTCTCTCAGATTCCAATTAAACTCCCTTTTATTTTGAAAGAGCCATCTTTCTATTCAAAACAAATGTCTTCTCTACGCTACAGTCATCACACCAATTTTTATGTAAGCATGTATCATCCAAACCGCAACCAAAATCCATATCAGAAAACGTTCAATTTTTCAAAGTAAGATCCTTCGTTTGGCTCTCAACGCACCCTTGTATGTCCGTAATGACGTGACGTATTCGGACCTCAACATTAAACTGGTTAATATTTTATTTAAAAAACTTGTTTGTCAAAACTGAACAAATTGATGACCATACATTACACCAGCTACCAACATATATTCTTGCTAATCGCAGCTCGCAGAAAAGACCTAGATCCATCATTGGCCGATACTACAGAATCTTTCCGACTGCTAAAGGCCGACGCCACGTCACCACCACTTCACTATCCAGTAGCCGATAATGATTGCTAATCTCGGAGTTCCCGCTTCAAATAGCACCTTGATAACCTCCGAAATGCTTACTATTGTTTCTCGAGACAACTCCAACACTTGAAATGAGGTCTTCTTGTATTATTTTCAGTCTGTTCGCTTTAAGAATCACATCATATTCGCAGAATTAATTTCTGCCCTGGATATTTTTTCGTGAACATTTATGATTTTCTACACTTACGATTTAAGCATCATTGTCCGAGGAACCTTTTAATAATTAATCGCTATTCTATCCGGTTTTTGATTTAATGTTTATATAAGAAATATAAAATACCAAAAATTTTTTTACAAAAAAATTAGGAAAAAAACCTTGAAATTAAGAAAAGAATATGATAATTATTCTTTCTTCTATATAAACATTCTCGAGCAATGTGGCTCCCTTTAGTTTTTCCGTTACTACCTTTTAAGTACTTTTCCCTCTCTGCTCACTTTTAAATTATTCTGATGTGCAGGAAACAAGTTTTGAATATAGGTACCCGTAATAAATAATCCTTAGACCATGGACCATGTTTTCGCCTTTTACTTAGCTCTCACGCTTCAAATGATCAAGTTGGATGAAGGCATACAAGAGAAAGGTGTCATTTACGGCATTTATTCCTTTTTCGCTCTACTCAGCATTTTCCGAGGCACGTTTTTAGTGCCTCTACACAAACTGATTCTTTTCTAACTTCTGGATATCTTTTATATTTGTTCATCATGTTGCAGAATACATCTGTCGTCGAACACCGTGCTGGGTTGAAAAAAATCCCGTCAATTCAGGACGCCATTGTTGCTTCAGAGATACTAACCAAATAGTGAACTTCAGTTTTAACTAGCAGGAAAATTTTTATTTCTACCATGTCCTTTAAAATTCTACAAACATTTCGGCTAAAAATAATTATGACTACATGATGTTTCAAGATTTTATTTCCCCCTGCGACCTATTCTTCAACGACGATTTCGCAAGTGCTGTTATGCAATTACTGTTTACCTCGGTTTCTTTGTGACTAAATATGTATAAAACTTTCTGTTAAAATTTTCATATTCTGAATAAATATCTGTTCCACAGGTCAAAATATTGCGTTTTCCTATTTGGAACTATTATATGGGTATATCTTTTATCCAGTTTTAAGTTATTAAGGCACACCAAAACCAAATTTAATTTAGCTCTTCTTTTAGGATTATTGCAGCTGCAATTAAAAAATAATTAAAATATCCATCTCTACATAAAATTTTATAGCAGTAATATTACATTCTTTCAGTACTTTAAAATTATAACGTCCAAAATATATCCGTTATAAAGATTTGAATTTTTCAAAGATTAAAATAAACTCTTCATATTCTTTTAAATCAAGAATGATTAAAAGTATTAATTATGAGACATTACAGAGTTTTTTTAAACTAGTCCTGTTTTTATAAGCCTTTATTGCTCATGGTGTTTATAACCATGGACATAACTTCGGAATGATTTTTTAAACTACTCAGTGATAAGCAAAAGAACTAAGATTTTGTTCACATACTCATTGCGTAGTGAAGCGAATTTTTCAAAATTTAAGTTGGACTTTTTTTTAACTTAACGTTGAAATGATTTTTCGCACGTATCTTCGTTTAATTAGCAATCTAACACTTTCAGAATTTTGCTAATCTTTTACATGACATTTGTATGAAATTTTAATGTAATTTCTAAATTTTTGGCAAAATTGCTGGATTTCTTTCGACCACGTTCGCGTAAAAGAATTGTTGGAAGTAAAGGAATGATTATTCATTGTTGAAAAATCATTTTTGAGTTGAATAACTTGATAAATATCGTGCCATTGAGACTAAAAGGATAAAAATAGAAGAAAGATTTTGTAAAATAAGCTTTTATTTAAAACTCCTGAAATAATTAATGAACAAAAAGGAAAAAAAATATTTTATTATATAAATTAAAGAGAAATATAAATTAAATAATTTTCTTCCCAAAATCCGTGTATAATATTTCATCACGAATAATAAAAGGAGCTTATAAAATGAAATCGAATAACCGACTTCCATTTCCAAAAGTATAAAACAAGGGTTCTCAACCTTTTTTGCTCCATGCACCCCTTTAACTTAATTGGACGATCATTCTCCCTCCTTCGCCATTCCAAAACTCGAAAATTACATAAACGTTTTTAAAATTCAGTTTATTTTAAATATGTTTTATAAATTAAACAAGGAAAAGTATATAAAATGTAAATAAATTCCAAAACTTGGAAAAAAGTTTCTTTTTATATTTATAAAATAAAACTAAATACTTGACCCATAAATAAAAGGCTGCCGCATTCCCCCTTGAAACTATGAAGCCACTCTTCCGGTTAAAACCCCCTGGTATAAAATATTGTCTATATAAATATCTCAAAGGCGCCCCACTTTTTTATTATTCGGCATATAAAATTGTAGATGATTTTTGTAAAGAGAATTATTTAATCTCCTGTTCTCATTCGACTGCATGATACATTATTTTTCTCTTTTTAGTTCATTAATGATTTTATGAGTTTTAAGTAAAAGCTTATTTTATAAAAATCTTTATTAATATTATTATTGTTATTAATTTTTACTCTTCAGTCTAACTATGAAATTTGATGTGGTCTATATTAACTTTCATTACTATGTAATCGTGAGACATTCCCTTGCAGGTCGCAAGGAAATTTAGTGAACCTCGAATTATTTTTAGGCAAGTTATCATGAATTATCTCATCGTCCCTTAACTAATAAAATCAGTGAATGTTTGACAGATAACAATTTATTTGACATGATCTTATACAAACTCTTTGTGTGAACAAATAGTAGTTTCCCTTAATTTAAATGTTTGATTTATAATCAAACATTTAGATTAGATCTTAATCTAAATGTTTGAAGTATGATAGCTTATTCTCCTATTCTTTACTTACACTGAAAATTCAATTCTAAGATGTAGATTTTTCTTAATCAGATATCACGGTTCAGTAAATAGTAGTTCCGATCCGAGTAATCCGAATAACGTTTTTCTGGCTTTTAGATATAAGAATGGGACTGCTATGGAAAGTTTAGACGAATTCAAAATAGCTTTAGGGAAACGATGCGATTAGTTGTTGCGCTCCATCTCACCAAAGTTTACACGGTTAGATTTCTATAGGCATTTCAGTTAATTTTTTACAGCACAAATTAAATGAAATATCATACCATAAGAATGATATATTAATATATAAATCCTCTTACACTAAATTTTTACGTTAGTTTATTATAAATTTAACTTTTACTAAAACTTTATTAAATATATGTACGCACTTTATTAAATAAACGTACGCATATAACAAGATGTGCGGGCGATATATATACCATTCATAATAAACAAAAATACTAAAAACTTTACAAAATACTGTAAGCGTATGCAAAGAATACTGAAAATGTGTCAAAGATGAAGTCTAACATATCCAGCTAAAAGAATAGGGATTTTTCTGGTTTCTTATGTTTACAACATCAAAGTTCGTGCAGAAGTTAAAATCAAGCAATAAAGTACAGAAATTAGTTCATAGTGCGTCTACAAATTTTAGGGATGAATTTCGTTCAAAACAGAAAGCTGAAGAAAATAGCATTCTTAGTTTTCAGTATTCAATCATTGTAAGTTTACACAATGGCATGCTCATACTGCTTGATTCTTCCTTAGAACCCACCATCTGGAATATTATTAAACTGTTTTGGGATTTTTTTAATCTTGCACTTTAAAACAATCTATACATTTCCCTGCTGCATTAAGTACACATAATGTTGACTGCAACACAACTAATTTATTATTTTAATGTTCTGTGATGTATAACGTTTTTGCTTGGTGTTCTTCAATTTGTCTATTCTGCAATGAGTAACATGGATTAATCATCGATTATTTTAGGGTATTATTTTGCTCACCGAATATTTGTTTAGTTATTTAACCACATTATTACATCAATTTAGACTCACTAATATCCAGATCTTTTTTAGACCTACGTCTTTACAGGGCCATGTAGGCCACATACGAATTTTAGTAATTTACCCCATACGTTAAACAAATATGAAGAAATTTCAGTTGTAAAAATCTTTCACAAAAATATCTTCCTCCAAGGCAAGTAACCTTCTGTGTTTTGTTTCAATAAGTATCTTGTCTTCCTTTTACATTCATGAGATCATTAAAGTCCAAAAAGGAATTATTCGTCATCGGAAATCATCCGATGCCAGAGAGATGCATCGAAGGTATTTTTCCTGCAGTGCTATAAGCAGATATATTTACTACAATTATTTTTCCGCACGATAATTACAAGAAGAGCATTCCTTTGCTGTGAAGATCGGCTATCACTAGTTCTGAGCACTTCAAGCCATCTGTTTATGTACGCACCAATGTACACTAATCGAATAGACGAATGGCGATGCGTACGTGTTTAACGACACATCTAACGACGTGTCTAAATGTCACATCTGAATTTCTGCAAGCGGTGGTTCAATTATTATTCTATGATCAAAATACTCTCTAGTTTTTAAAAGTATTTATTAAATATTAAACAAATTAATCTAGTCTAGAATCGAATCTAATGTTACATCTCATGAGCAGCGTTCGAGCTGCGTCATTGCAAATCGAAAGTCAAGTTCTCACTGTTGCCATTCCAAGGCAGAGAAAAGTTTGTTTCTAATCAAGACGGAACATCGGCAGAGGAAAGTTTCAAGTCAAACCGGAACATCCCGGCCCCCGTTGGACGATTGTCCAACATCATCTGGAAATGGGAGTGGACTGATATTGGAGACAGCTCGACGGAAGATTCCATCTGAAGTTCTGACGTCTACGACTCGTACTAGTCCATCCGAACCAGGAAAGGTCTCCTCAATGCGAGCTAGTGTCCACTTCATGGGTGTCTTCTTTTTATTCTTTAACAAGACTAGTTGTCCTGCCTTGAGATTGGATTTACCTTGATTCCATTTTGAACGGTTTGTCAAATGATTAACACTTTACCGACCGGCCGTCGATTAATCGACGTTTTGTTCTCAGCGCATACCGACCGGCCGTCGATTAATCGACGTTTTGTTCTCAGCGCATACCGACCGGCCGTCGATTAATCGACGGCCGGTCGGTAAAGTGTTAACACTATTCCACGCTCTAGCGGTTCCAGAAATCAGCTCTGTTTTTGAATTAAGGTCCATCTAGAAGACAAGGACAAAGAATCTGCAGAATCATTCGTTTCTGGTATTGACAAAAGTGGAGCTCTTGTCAGGAAATGACCTGGAGTCAAAGGCTGAAGATCGGTTGGATCAGCCGAAATAGATGGCAGAGGTCGAGAGCTCAAACAAGCTTCTATTTGTGTAATTAATGTATACAGCTCTTCAAAATTTAAAATTGTCATTTTTGAGACCTTTGTCAAAATTCTCTTCATTGATTTTATGTTAGCCTCCCATAATCCGCCAAAATGCGAGGAGGAAGGAGGAATAAATCTTCATGTTATACCCTCTTCGGAACTAAAGCGTTGAATGGGATCCGAAGTACAAATTCTAAGTTTATTGAGAACAGTTTTTGTTCCCTTGAAGTTCGTAGCGTTATCACTCCAAACAATGGATGGCCTGGATCGTCTGGAAATAAACCTTCTAAGCTATGCTAGAAATGCTTCGGAAGGCAAATCCGATACTACTTCCAAATGAATAGCCTTTGTACTAAAGCAAATAAATATCGCGATGTATGATTTTAGAGTAACCCTAGACCTTTTCAAATTAGGCTTGCTGATAACTGGACCTGCTTAGTCCAGTACTATTTTTTCGAATGATCTAGTTATTACAACTCTATTTCTGGGTAAGTCTCCGATCATATGGTTTATGGTTTGGTTCCTTGTCCAAAAGCATATCATGCATTTATTTATAACGCGTCTAACTCTATCTTGTCCGGAAGGTATCCAGTATAATTGTCTAATCAGAGAAAGTGTTGTTTGAACGCCCGAATGAAGAGATTTTTTGTGATAATAATCTATGAGTAATTCAGTGAAATGATGTCCTTTGGGTAAAAGAATTTGATATTTCTGGTCTTCTGAAAGATTGGAGAAACTAAATCTCCCACCAACTCGTAAAAGTTCATCTTCATCAAGAAATACATTTAAGGATAAAACCTTACTATTACTTGGAACTGATCGTTTCGACTGCAGGCGCTTAATTTCAGGTTGAAATTCAGAACGCTGTACACATTTGACTAGCATCTTTGTTGCACTCTGTAATTCATAAGCACTCAAAAAACTTTCTTTTCTTAATGGTGGATTGGTTCTACAGTTGTTCGCAAACCTCAAACACCATGCAATAGTTCTAATCAATTTGCTAAACGATGAATACCTTTTAATGAATTCGTTCTCAACGGAATTTTCATCTGTGACTGTTGATATCACCACAGCTCCCTTTCGAAGTTCAAGCTCTTCGTTATCTTTGAAATCTCTAACTGATTCTGCAAGTTTAGGCCACGAATCGATGCTCTGTAGTAGCCACTTAGGTCCATGCCACCACATGTCACTGTTTCGTAGTTCAAATAACGTTATTCCTTTCGTGGAATTTGTCGTCGTTCTTCTGATCAGCATATCGGCTGGATTTTCATCACCAGGGCAATTATTCCAGGACTCGGGTGATGTTTTCTCTCGTATTTCCATTACTCGATGTTGGATGAATGGCTTCCATTTATTTAAATCGCCCTTTATCCACTGTAACGTCACAGAAGAGTCTGACCAAAAATATACATTCATCTGGAGTCTTTTCTCTAACTGTTCTTTCACATTTGAGGCTAACCTTGCTCCGATGAGCGTCCCCATCAGCTCTAGTGTTAGAAGAGACAGCTTCTTCAGTGGAGCTACTCTGGTTTTGGAAATGACAAAACTGCTTTCTATTTCACCGTCTTTCGTGACGTACCGCAGGTATACTACAGCTCCATATGCCTTCTGACTTGCGTCGGTAAAACAATGCATTTGAATATCTCTCAATTTAAACTTGTTAGCCTTTCGGAAATAATGTCTCAGAATGTTTACATTCAGATTCGCTGACAGTTCATTAGTCCATTTATTCATTCTGTTTTCAAAGTCCAATGGCAACGGATCATCCCAGTCTGCCCCAAGTTGCCAAATTTCCTGCATTAGTATTTTTGCCCTAATAGTGAATGGACTTATAAATCCAATGGGATCGTAAAGCTTTCTAATGGTTTTAAGATCTTCTCTTTTTGTCATTAGCTTTGTTTTCCCTTGAACTTGATTAGTTAGATTTTGTGATTCTGTCTCCAGAAGATCTTCCTTGTAATTCCATTTATATCCCAATACCTTCTGTTCCAGAACTTTCTGGATTTCACCATTTTCGTACTCGTCAAAAACTCCCTGCAGATTCGCACAATTTGTTTTCCATTTTCTCATGTTGAAACCAGTAGTTTTCAATATATATCTAATCTTCATATATGAGTTTAGCTTCATTTTCGTCTTCATCCCCACCTAGCTTCATTTTCGTCTTCATCCCCACCTATTAAATTGTCTACGTATAAACATTCGTTCAATAGTTTAATTGCTTTCTGATTTGTTTCTTTAAAGGTATCTATGTGGTGTTTGATAGTAGCGGCAAGCAAAAATGGACTGGATGTAGCAACTAACAAAACGCGAGTCATCCTAAGTATTTTCGTGTTAAGTTTCCCAACCTCATCTGTGAGGTTATTTGCTTACAAAAATCTTACAGCAGCCCTATCTTCAGGTGACAGAGAAATCTGGAGGAAGGCTTGTTCAATGTCGGCAGTAAATACTATGCTATGTGTACGAAATTGTATTAATATCTCTGACAATGGTGGATTTAAATTAGCACTTGAATGAAGAAAATCGTTTAAGGAAAATTCGTTTTTCGAATGGCTCGATGCATCAAATACAACTCTCATGGGTTTGTCAGGTCGAATAACTGGCTGGTGAGGCATGTGATAAATTCTTCTAGTTTCTTCAGAACCTTCATTAATTTCCTCAGCTATACCCATTTTTAAATTCTGTTCTATAACTGACGTACTGCTGATGAAGCAGTTTATTAAAGCGAACTTCTGCATTTATGTAATTCGTTTTCCATTCAAATTAATTTTCATTCTAAGAGAGTTTAACCTCATATCGCTTTTCTTTAAATTTGATAGTACTGTTAAAATTATCTAAAATGCCCTTATCTATTTTACTACTTTCCCTCCCTTGTTCAATTCCCAATGTTTCCAATTCCCAAACTGTTTTAACTGTGTTGAGACCGATTTGTTTAACAATTCACCATGTTTAACCATGTTTAACCATGTTTAACAATTCACGGTTAGAATCAGTCCGGCCTTGAAGGCACCATCCGAATATTGTTTCGGAAGCTATAAGTTTATTTTTTAAACGTTTAAGTCTACCAGTTATACTTCATGATAGTAATCTGCTCCGATCAAAACAGCAATGTTTTTATCACTGAATTCACAAGAGTCAGCTAACTGTAATCCTGTTAACTCTTTGTTAATTTTGGAAACTAGGATACCAGGGAAAGGTAAATTAGTTGCACATATTTGGTTAGTTTCTAAAGCTTATATTTCTATATTTAGGGATGGTTCACTTCCGTTTTCGATTTTGACTTTCACAACATTGTAAGTTTGTTCTGTTGCCTGGTTAACCCCATAGGCAAATGCGGACAAAGTCTCCTTTCGAATAACAGGTAATTTACACTTTTCTGAAATGTCCCGAATTATAAAACTTCTCATCGATCGATTGTCTAATAGGATACGAACTGGTTCTAAATTATCCTTATCAGAAAATGGACGTATCATCACAGTGCACGTTTGTAGCATTGCACTGCGGAAAGTTTCGGTTTTTAATTGACTAACTTGAACATCTTCTTTACTGGATGGAATTGTTGACACGACCTTGTTTTTCTCTGATTTGGTTTCGAGTTGGAAACAAACAGACGTATTATGTTTTTTATTACATATTTCGCACATTTTTCTTTCCTTACATTCCTTTATTTTATGCTCAGGTTTAAGACATTAAAAACATCGAGCTTGACCTTTCAAAATATTTCTTTTCTCCTCCACGGTTTTAATTTCACAGCGCTCCGAATCGTGTAGTTCGTCACAATATATACAATTACTTCTAGCGACTGGAGCAATATATTCATTCATACGTTTGCGGCGAATTTTTATCAAACTGTTTATTGCGCTTGGTATTTACATTATCGTGAGCGGAGTGGAGACGATCGTTTGATTTATGCCTTCAGTTATGAATCATTTCCGCTCGGTGTTTTGTTTTTGTTTCTCTTTGTCATTTAATTGCGTAGCTCTTTCGCGGCTTTCTATTTCTTTACGAATAAATTCCACTAATTCGTGAACGTTCCATGTTTGGTCACTGTTTCTACCGCTACTGTGTTCTGATGTAATCTCTGATGGAATTAATTTTAAAAATATTGGGCAAAGTAAACTACCGTTAAGTTTCCGATACCACGGTCATTGACTTAAAGCATCTAATTTGAGTTTCACACTGATCATATAAATTCCTAAGATTTTCTATATCCCTTACATTTCTAACAGGTGAAAGATTTAACAGTTTATTCATGTGAGCATTTATTACCAAATCTTTTCTCCCAAACCTGTTAGTTAACAATTCTATAACTGAATCGTAGCTCTCATTTGTAAGTGAAAGCTACCCCACCTAGTAACTGAACTTATTTACTTTCGATAGTGAGTCATTGTTATGGATAGCTGCTTTGAACTGACTCCAAAATTCCTGCCAATTGCTAGAATCACCAAAAAATTTAGGGATAGTCAAATTTGGAAGGAGAATAAATTTGTTACTTTCAATTTTGGAATCTATAGCGGTTTCATTAGGTATGTTCATAATTTCCTTATTCAAATTTTCGAGTTTGTTTAATTCCCTCAACTTTTAGCTTGCTCTAAATTGCCACACTTGTATTTTTTCTTCATATTCTAAAGCGGATGAAACTTCAAATTCATCCTCTGCGACCTTCAAATCCCATTGTATTTGAGTGTTTAAATCACTCAGAGGTTTTGCTTTTTCGTTTAATATGTCTAACGTTTCTTCTATTACATTTATACTAACGTCATCTTTGCTTAATTCTGTCTCAATTTCCTTTAGTACCTTGGACACTGCGGCCCTTAATACTTTGCGTTTTGATTTAAGCTTAGCGACAAGATCTTCCATAATTACACTTTATTACACTTTAAAATAGAAAACTTATCCTACCTTTGCCGTCTTCGCACACTTCACACCATGCTAATCCATACTTACGAACCCATATTTCGAATGTTAGCCGGCCTCCCGGTCGTCACACCAAAAAAATATTTATGTACGCACCAATGTACACTAATCGAATAGACGAATGGCGATGCCTAAGCGTTTAACCACGAATCTACCGACGTGTCTAAATGCCACATCTGAATTTCTGCAAGCGGTTGTTAAGTTATTATTCTATGATCAAAATACTCAGTCTAGTTTTTAAAAGGATTTATGAAATACTAAACAAATTAATCTAGTCTAGAATCGAATCTAATGTTACATCTCATGAGCAGCGTTCGAGCTGTGTCATTGCAAATCGTAAGTCAAATTCTCACTGCTGCCATTCCGAGGCAGGGAAACGTTTAATTCTAATCAAGACAGAACATCGGCAGAGGAAAGTTTCTAGTCAAACTGGAACAACATCAATAATTAAACTGCAAATCTTTTAGTCACTATTGTTTTCTTTAGTTACTAGTTTTTCTGTTAAATAAAGGCAGCAGTATAGTTAGCCTTGTGATGTTCCTTTATGATAGCACTTTTGTATTCCCACTCATTATTTTCAAAGCTGACATTCCTCTTTCTCTAAAACATCCAAACACTTAGAATTTAGAGATATGTTCTGTTATCCACTGTTATATCTGACGGTATTTTCATTATCGTCACGACGATCATGATGTACATGTCACCCATATGCTGCAAAATTATCCTAGTTCCTGTTGTCCCAAGTAATAGAAAGAAGCCTGTTTACCACCAAGCCCAGCAATACAGCGAACAGAGGATTTCATAGTTTATATGATTTCCAAATCTTCCTAAATACCTCACAACCCTGTTTTTTCTCGTATAAAATAACGAAAGCGATCATTGGGGTGCCCTGAAAGGACCTAGGGACCTAGCGTTTTAATCAAATGTCGAATATAACCCTTTTTCTGCGATACAGATACACATTTCATTATTATGTTACTAGATTGAATGGATTTTTAATCCCAAAGTCCTATTGAAAATGTTCTTTTATATAGTTTCAGGCACAAATTAGTTGAAAAATTAAAACAGAAATATCACGAAAGAGTTTTTCTGCTGGGGAGGTGAAAAAACTGCTTTATCAGTTCTTTGGCTGGTGACCGCAAGTCAATAAATGAAAGGTTCCTTGGCAGTATACAAATTTCTTAACGTCTAATTAAATAAAGTGAATCGCTAAAACATAACCGTTTCGTTCAAGGATGGAGTAGAACCGTTCGTTCAAACTACTTGTTGCATATGAAAAGACGAATCTCACCAAGTTATGTTATTTGTTTATAAGAAATGGTGAAATATATAACAGATCACTATATTTTTCGGGATCAGAGAGACGTTAGGAAGCAAATATTGCTTCAATGGAGATACTCTTGATTTCCTTGTGCGAAGCCTGATGAATTTTCGCTATCAAGTAAAATATATTTCTTTTGCCCTTTTGCATGTAAAGTTTTAGAACTTGTTATTTTTAGTGTATTTTGAATTGTGCTTCACTAAATTATCCGCAGCATTTTACTTAAACTTAATTTTGTATATTTATTGAATTTTCGAGAATTTATTACTTAAATTGAACTAAGCCTAACGTGGCTTCTTGCTCGAACGGATTTTCGAGTGCTCTGAACATTCAGGATTGTTGCAAAATGAACGATGGAAGTAGTGTCGTCAAGCAACCCTAATATTTCGACACAATAGAAGAGACCTTATAGTCAAAATAATGGGCGGATTAAGAGTTTTAAAAGTTTAAGCCAGGGGTACCCAAACTTTTTAAAATTGCAACCCATTTTTTAGGAACCGAATCTATAGCGACTCATTTCATTCTCGGAATTAAGTTATTTTTTTAGATTTGAACAGCACACGTTCTTTTAGAAAGAAGCTGTTTGAGTCAAAAAGAAATTTCTGTGAAGAATAGTCCTAATTTTCCTTTTCGTTTCATTCTCGTGCACAAAATCCTAATTTTCATTCTCGTGAGGGATTCTGAAAGAAGAAATCATAGCAAAAACTTATCATAATAACTTGTTAATTAATATAACTTAATTTAGAATACTTAGCTTAAATCCCTCCCCAAATATCCAAAACAGCAGTTCAGCATTTGACACTAGAAGCTCACACTTAAACAAAATGTCAAGTTGAAGAATTGGCTAATAGGTCCAAAAATTTCCAAAAGTTTGAACTAAAATTCCAACAACTTATTCCAGAAGGTCTTCCGAATTTCTATGAAATATGCAAAGAAATAAAAATCTTTTATGCAAATGGCTAATATTCCTATTTCAAATCAATTTCAAAACTTAAAATTTAATCAAACTGAATTCAGAGGGAAGAAACCAAAACCACCTCTCAAGGAAGCATTTCGTCTGTGGCTTTTGTTTCTCTCCTCGGAAGCCTAATACTCCATCTAAATGCTGTTAAGTTTAAAACTCCAAATGAAAGTTTAAAGTCAATTCATGAAGTGATACTGATAAAATCAATAGCCCAAAACTAGCAGTTAATTAACCCGTCTTACTCCGATGTTAATAGATAATCAGAAAACTTGCATGTTTTAGTAGCATTATAAGAAGTATGGGAATCAGAGAAAACCTCGAAGGAATTATTATTCATGACCTCACTGTTTGCTGAATTCTAACTAATGTATATGACACAGTTAATGAATTTTAGGGAAAATCGACATTTGATTTTCTTTTAAATATATTTCCACCACCCGGAAAACAAAAAAAAATCTTTAATATCATTGAGCTTGATTTCTTTAAAATCCAAATTGAAACATTCAAGAAAAATGCCTGGACTAGCGTAATGTTTTCGCCGTCAGAGTTCCTGTACTTGTTGTATTGCACTCGCAATACAGTGTGTGTCAGGTGATAAGAAGTTTATTTTTCAAATATCTAATTTGCCTAATCATATATTTTTCAGGTTCATTAACATTGTTAATTTCATTAAATGTATACAAATATATGAAATTTATCGATAGTTTTAATGCACTATTTAAATGCTGGCATTTTTTTATAATCATAAAAGTCATTAAAATCAGTTTATTTTGAATATCATTTATTGTTTCAAAAAATTCGTTAAAGTGCGATGTAGGATATTTATTATATTTGATGAAATCTTTAAGAGCTGTTCAGAGATTGAGTATTAATTTGCTTAGTTAAATAAATGTGTAATTAAATAAAATGTTACCATGTAAGTTGCAATGAAAAAAAAGGAGCGGTAAATTCTGCGCCTGACTCAGAAGAGAATGGGAAAGAGATATTTTGTCGTTACGTAAAAGATGAATGAATGTGACGTAAAGCTGAGCCGCTGTTTTGAATGGATATTCGTGTTTTTTACGTAGATAACGGAGAAGATGAAAGTCCTATTGTTCAAATTTTAAGAGATTCAACAAAAAGATTCTTGTAATCCTCTATATTGGTAAGTTGACTTTAATGGGGAAAAATTATTGTATTTTCAAACAGTAATTGATTTTAAGTTTACAGTACCCACAATGGACAAAATAGTTGGAATAAACCATGGTGATTTGACTAGTGAAAAGTGAATTTTGAAGAATCCGAATTTCATTGAACTTAGCTTTTTCTGCATGCCTTCTGATGGGATCTGATGAAAGCAGATCCATCAAACCAGAAAGAGTAAATTTATTTAAGTTAAATGGACTGTAATCGTATTTCCCAATTAGGGGTCTTATATTAGTCAGTGGTATAACATGTAACAGTAGGATGAAATTTGAACAATTAAAAACTTTAATTAACAAAAATTTAATTTAAAAAAATTAAAAATTTTAACCAGTGAATTTTTAATATGAATTTAATACTGAACATAACTTTGAGGTTGTAACAGTTGAAATTCTATTTATAAATTAATAGTTGCTAAAACTATAACTTTCATTTCTCAATGTTGCCTAAAAACTATAGTGCTGATAGCTTAACTAAACATGAGAGCGCACAAAAATAACCAGGTAAACTTAGGTTTTTCTATCTCCCTATCTGTGATATTAAATTAAGACCTCGCAGGACTTACAGTTTACAAGACAAAATTACTAGTCTCCTTGACTGGAAGAACAAACTGAAACATACAGTCTCTTCGTTACAAGTCTAAGCAATTTCTGATCAAGGCTACAACCTTCCGAGCCGTGTACAAAAAGCTAGATCAAATCTTAACTTACCGTCAAAAGCTAACCCTGGGAAATTCTAATTTTCTTTCGAGCAGTGGTATTCGTTAAATAACGTAGGCAACTCTGATGGACGTTCTTCGCAGCCAAGCGTTGAACTAATGCACGCATATGGTTGCAGATCAAGATCCGGATATTTACTCTGTAACTGACATGAACTGTTGCAGTTTTGACTAGAAGATTCTGATTTCACACTAAGGTTTTCATGAAAATAATTATTTAAGTGCCTTTGCACTTTCGTCGAAATAACAAAATGATTCAAGGAAATTGATATAAGATTACGATGTAGAATTCATTCAAGTCCCAGTGACTGTGCTTACGAATTCTGTCCTTCAGTTTATACCAAACAACTTGCCACTTCAGATCTGCAGAAATCTCTGGAATAAGTGAGTGCGTGACGAAATGATGCTAAAATAAAAGACGCAAATTTAAATTTAAAACTGGTTAGTTAAACTCGATTAATGTGCCACAAGGTATTTAACCATAATCTTTTTCCATGATAGTTTTTTTGGAAGCCATTTAATTTGTTAATTTTCAGATTTATATTAGTGTAGAAGAGGGTTATCCAAATTTTTGTCTTGCGAAGCTCTTTTTAAAATGAACTTATCTATCAGAGCAGTTTTATGTCTTACAAGTTAACGATGTTTAATAACAGTATTACAGAGGTACAAAAAGAGTATACATAAGTAAGAGACTGTAAAGAAATTATCTAAACAGTTGGGCAGTCTCCATAAAACGAAATTTTATTTTAAAATTTCAAATTTTACCGTAATATCGTACATTTATTCTCAACGTAATGTTGTCAAACGTTAGCATACATAAAAGTTCTTCCAAAGCTCAATAAATCAAATCAGTTTGCGTTACAACAGATGTTTTACATTATTCCTGAAAGCATCATTAAGATCGTTACAATATATTCGCCTCCTGTAACTTAAGCATTACATGGAATTCAATTTAATTATGTATTCTTTATTACTTATTATTTAAAAGTTTCATAACTTTTTACAAGAGGGAATGAAACTATAATTTTACGATAACGTAATTTGTAATGACACCATAGGCCTAAACTAAGACAAAATGTAAGAAAAAGTACTATGTGGGAACTGTGGTTGCATTTTTGTACAACGTTTTCTTATTTTAGATCCAGCTATTGACAATTCTAGGCGAATTCCTTTCTCCGCATTCACGCAGATTCCGCATAGTTTTGGTACCTGCGAAACTAAGAAACCCGAAGACCCGTTTCGAAACGCAATTTTTAGTTCGGTCTAAGATATGAAATCCATAGGGACTTCGCATTCCGTTGAGTCTAAGCTGCAAAGCTTTTGTTTGTTTGTTTTCTTTACACTGAACACATTTAGTACCCATTCAAAGTTATTAAAAAGCCTTCTTTTGAGTTGACGGAAAAGAAAGTCCAAATGAATCTTTCAAAGCTTCGAGATGAGTCTGAACATTTTCCTGTATTTTTTCTCAAATCTTGACTTATTTTTCTTCTGAGAAGATTCTTAAGAAAAAGATGCAATCATTATCTTCGTTTTTCTGTACTCCAGTTAATATATAAGTTTTTTGTTAAAAGAAGACACTTCGGCGTTTGTATCAAAAACTGTGGCATTTTCCCCGAATAACGATACATTCATTTCATTCATTTTTTAAACATTTTGGCAAATTCATTATTTTACATATTCATTCTTCATCATTTTGAACCATATCCAATATAGTGTAATGGTCTATTAAACTTTTCTAGCAGTGCAAGCAGTTTCACCAAATATGTCAACGCTTTTTCTCTAATCCACCATCTTTGCTTCAGCGGCAGGTACTCAAAGTGGCTTCCCGTAATCTTTGCACAGTAGTACCTAGAGTATACGATTTAAAAATCACAATTTTATATAGTTTATTATTTTTATTATAACCTTTATTAATGAACATTTACTAGCTACATAACTACATCTTGCAAAGAAAAACATACGCAAAGAAAACTTGTGGAAGAATCTCTTATATCACAGTATTATCGCTATGAACATTCACGGCGTAGTGACTTTAAAATCGACTAGCCCTTTGTATTTATGCCGTCATACATTTCAAACGTATTCCGGGAATTCCTGAAGGTCTGAAAATGAGCAACGTTTTGAATGTGTAGTTCCAAGGAATGGTCAAGCACCGTCTGTTAGAGAAGATATGAATTTCAGCATTCAGAATCTAATTTCTAAATTTCTGATTTTTATTCTGTACAGACCTTATTTTATTGTAAACAATTATTTTTAGTTTGATTTTCCTTTACCTCCTGATTTCAATTTCATGCCGGAATGTAAATTTTAATGACACAGTATGCAAAATGTAAGTGTATTCAGATGCAATATTTAAGCTGCCTTTCAAGAGTTTGTGAGAAGTAGTAGCGGAGTTAGTTTCGAGTTTATGCTGCGTGTTTGAAATAGCTCTCTAATTGGTGTTAAACACACTCTTCGGATTATATTTATATTCTTGGCTCAACTTTGCTGTCTACAGTAGATTGAGCGGTTTAGATAAATAAGGAGTCAGTCGTTTAGCCACCCTTATTTATTGTAATTTTACATTTTTATTTTCTGCTCAATTTATTAGCCGCAAGTGGTGGTGAATGGTGAGCACCGAGTGAGTGCATCTTGTTACGTTAGTTCAAATAAAAATGTTATTTAAACCTTCTTCTATAGTATTGTCCTTCTTCTATAGTCGCTATGTCTATTTCCTCAAGACATAGCGAGAATTCGCTACGCAGTCTTTTTCACCTAGGGCAGGTCTTTTTCACCTGTGAATGCTCTCGAAAAGAATACATAGACTCCACAATTCTACCTTTTGTTTCTTATTTTTTTATTTTATCCAATTTTTACCCATTTTAGTTATCTGGAAGCCTTGCAAAGTGCCCGGAGCGCAGATTGGAAACCGCTTCTGTAGATGATCTAGAGCTGCAATTTCGTAGACTTACTTGACAGATTAATATTCAAAGGCTGATATTTTAATCTTGCTGAAGGAATTCTAAGGTAAGAGAATCTAATATTTTTCTTTTTTCATATTTAGAAAATTTTTATGTTTGAAACTTAGTTTTAATACAAAGAAACTACAAAAACTTAAACTAACATCATATATATATATATAATTAGAAAAGCTAATGTCATTGTAATCAGTAAGACATTAAATACAATGAGCATGTATTCAAATATAGTATACGAAAAGGTTTTGTTTCCAAAATTTTCAAACTAAATGTTACATTAAGAATCATCTATAGACAATTTATCTTTCTTTTTATCACACTAACAGCGAAAATTGACAGTCTTATCGACTGCGCGTGCTGATTCTCAATAATACTTTCCCAAATCAGCACAACTTTATCAAATTACAGTGATAGTCACGGCTCGAAGAGCACATCTGGAGGGCAGTTACACCTATCTCTTTTCATACAACCATTCATATATCGCCTGATGGAATACTATTACAGGCAACTTATTAAATAACATAAAAGAATTAAAGTAAAAAAAAATAAGTATTATTAGTATTTAAAGAATTAAGGAAAAAAATTAAAACCCAAAAGCTCTTGAACAGTTCTATTATTTCTTGTTTTAGCTCCTGTAATACGCAACAGACACATAAAGCGCTAAAAATGCTTTTGCATTAGTATTTTTGAATGCAAAAGATTTCTCTCAGCAAAAATGCAATGGAAACTTGATTATTCATCGAAGTTTTAATCGTCAGTTTCTATTTTCCGTTTCATGGTGACAATACGATAAAGGGAATGGTTCTATAAATCAAAAGAAATATAAGTAAGTGGAAAATTAATAAACATGATAGATGATAAATATGATTATTTTCTCGTGGCCCTTTTCCTGTTTTTAAAATAAAATGCTAAAGTATTGTTTTAAAGAATATAGTAATGTAGTGCTGAACAAAACAATGCATAAAATTTTCATTAAAAATCACCATGCCTATTTCGAGAGTGACGTGAAGTCAACTATTGTATGAAGAATTTACCAGACAGTTTTCAAAACGTCATTACCAATACAAGAATAAAATAAATTCTGTAGTAGTAATAGGCAGTCATAAATAAAACTGAGCTAAAATCAGTTCTCAATTCTAATCTTGATTTTGATCCCTTCTATGTAATATACAATGCGAAATATGGATCTTAGTTATCAACTGCCAGCTGTGATGAAATGATGGTGGGAGGAGATGTAACTTTGTATTCTATTATCCGTTACGAGACAATCCCAATCTGATTGATAATTGAGATTTACTTGTATTTTAGAAATGATCTGAACCTTAGGATAAAATGTTCCAAGAATCTAGCGGTTATTTAAAACTGTGAATCACATCAAACGTTGTACAAGAAATCTTGTATGATAGGTATAGGCTTTATTTCTTTAAAAACTGATCATAGATTTTTATATCTATTTTGAAATTTTTTACAAAACGTATTCAAATTTGTAAGAATATTATCAACATTTTATATGAGAATTTTATAAATATGCATATATTGTTCAAATTCAAACCGTAATTCCAGCAATATTTCCAAATAGTAAAACATTTATTACGCTTTAACTTAAATATAAAAGGATATGAAAAAATTCACGGAAATATTTGAGAACGAATTCATTGAATTCGCTTATTTTTATTGTCTATTACTGAGATTACTTTTAGTGTTTATTACTGACATTATTTTTGTCTAGTACTGATAGAAATTTATGATGTTTTGACATAATTTCGGAAGCTCTTATACATTTTTCCTCCGTTATTGCCCCCAGGTGGCCAAATGGATAAAGCCACTGATCATCAGAAATCCTACTGGGTTCTAATCCCAGCGAATGAACTGGCCACATGAATATTTTGGTGTTTTTTTCCCTCCCCATGTGCAATGTTAATAGATCTTGAATTCTTTCAAGGTGTTCTCTCCGAAAGCATCCTTTCCGCTAGTCCGATAGCTCTAAAGTGCTTTGCCTCGACTTATCAACTTACCTACATTTTTATGAAGCCAGCTACAAATAAATGCTGCAAGTTTTGGCAGTTGCATATTGGGTAAACCAGCACATTATTAAATTTATAAATTATCCCTGAAAATATAACTTATGCACACTTAAAAAAATTTCTCACATAAAGATTTTGAAGTTTTTTTAACAGGTTAAAACATAATCAATATTTTATTAATTGAAATTTTACGCTAGGGAACATGTACAAAAGCACTTTTTAAGAGACCTCCTCCCATTGACAATATACAAACTATTTTAAAAAATTCTCTAGCTTATTTTCAGAATCCTCCGTGCCTGAAAGCGAAAGAATATAATCATCATTTAAGGAGATAAAACTGTTGTGTAGCAAATTCACTTAATTATTTAAGTTATGACTTAAGAATTAATTTTATTATTATTCTAAATTTATACTACACAACGTGTATCTTATTTAATATGCTTTATTTATATTTGTTTTTGTTTAATTTTAATTAGGGTTTTTGGTAGTTAAGATTGATACGTATTTTCCACTCGTTACTCGTAAGCGCGTTGAAACACACAATGGAATTGGGTGCTTTTCTGCGTAATAAACTTGATTTTATATTACTTAACTTAAGTTGACCAATTCTTAATTTATATCACTGGAAGCAGAAAAATTAGCTTTTTAATTTAAGATCACTTTCACGATTCTAGCCTTAACAGATTTTAAGATACAGTCAATTATTTAACTGAATTTTCCATTTTGCTTTGTGATGAGCATAATGGTGGAAGGAATTGAAAAAGATGCACTTTTTAGCTGAATTCTAAGGCTTGGCTTACGTGTTAAGGATTCCAGTGCGGTGTTCCCGTGGGTCGAGTTTAGGTTTGCCAGTTGGCCTTGCACGTGTTGCCAAATTCTTGGCATTCGTTTGGCGAGATTTGAATTTGTGTTTAGTTCAACGCCTCGGAAAAAGGAGAAATTTTACAGGGGTGTATGGGGGGTTTGTAGTACTGGATTTTTCAACCCTTTTAGCGGGTCTTGGTGTTTTATGGGCTGCCGCTTTTAACAAAAAGTCGTTGCAGGTGCTGTTCGCTCTCTTTTGCCGCCTGTCTCCGTTATTCTGTAGGCTCTCGCTTGGTAGCGGGATCTGTTCGCCTCAACTCGGAGATGGATAATTTTAACCTATGTTCTCATACCCATTGCCCAAGAACTGAATAATTGTGCTTCTGTAACAGAATTATCTCCAGAAAAATTACGAAACCTAATTCCAGAAATTTCGGATTAATTCGGTCTCCCAGTTCCTGCCCTTAGGAGAAATGTCGTAGTTGTTGTACTTCCTTTTGCCTTTTCATTACCTGTTCTGAAGGAGGTCTACCATCATGAAGAGAGTTCCAGCATATTCCCTGGCTATCAGGTCGCTGTTCACCTTGACTACCTGGCCGGATTTTCCTCGTCATCTCTCACCATCCGAAGATGGGTGCCTAAAGTTTCCGTGACGGTACAGTTTATAGGCAACTTTCTACAGAGGGTCTGGATGTCAAGAAGAATTCAACGTGGCTCTAAAGTTTTCGAGACAGTGCAGTTTACAGGAAAATTTCTACCGAGGGTCTAGATGTCAAGAAGATGCTCAGATAAGAAACATTTTATTTTTTTTTCTAGTATTCGATTAGCTCTTAACTTAATTTAAATTTGGAAAAAGAAAAAAAATGGGTTTTTGACTTTTATCAGTTAATTGTTAGCTACCTCCGTAATAGAATTATTAAAAACAAAATAGAAAAGTGAAATTTTGGCTTTTTTTTTTAAAAAAATGTCTGTATTCTAAGGAAATTAAATTTTGTTTATTTGATGAGTTTATTTTCATGCAGAGTTAAGGTTAATTGTTAACTGAAACAGAATTGCTCCTGTGTTAATATTCTTATCTTTCCTAAAAAGGGGGGGTTATTGTGGAAATTCTGTTAATTGAATCTGAATGTTAGACGATCTTGTTTTTACTGAGCAATAATAAGATATAAATTTAAGGTTTGTTAGGAATAGTAGTACTCTTATTTTTATAGTGCAATAATAAGGTGAAGAAAATAACTAAATTTGCTAATAGAATAGTTTGTTATGAATTTTATGAAATTTTACTCAAATGAAGTATTACTTAATAAGTAATTACTCAAATGGAAAGAATATTTTATTTTGGAATTACTGAGTTGTTAAAAACCAGTATAAATGTTCTCAGTTAAGTGTTTTAAATTTTTTTCCTCCCGGGGGGGTTAATTTAACTTTATTATCATATAGAAATTAGCAAAATTGATTTAAATGAAAAATAAATGCTAAAGGTATTCTTTAGATTTGATATTGATTCTTGTGTTCTTGGTATGTTAAGCTATACCTTTGAAATACATGATTTACATGAGTTCACAAGCATCAAGGACCATGGGTTGTTTTAGGATCTTACACAACGCAAATTATATTTGGATAGATTAATTAGCAGGCAAAATTGTTAACTTTGTTATGTGGTGTTCTTCCCAAATGGAGACAACAAAACCAGTATTGGCCACCTTCGAATACTCTGCAGGAATTGGGCTATTCCTGTCATGTCATTCATCTATGGCAGTGGTCTTAAACTGCTGACCCGCGGGGGGTATGCAGCCCTCGAAGCATTTTATACGGCTTACGAATAAATTTCAACTATGTATATGTTGCAAATATGGTGTTGGAAAGATTTTGAGATTTAGAGAATTCATTTAAAATCAAAGAATTATTAGACGTTTACGCCATTTAAAATTATTAGAAGTTTAAATCATTACAAATGAACATGAATAACACACCAGAAAATTGATAAGTGGATTAATAATATGCATCACGATGTAAATCTTATTCAAAGATATGAAGATACACATTTTAACTTTATTCAGGCTTGTCAAAAAATAAATAAGCTTAGTTTTGAATTTTTGCACAAAGAAAATTGCACTATTCCTGTCATTTGTTCGCAAATACATTTATACTATGTTAACGTCTTTTTTTCACAGCTGAAAATTTATAAGAATGAAGTCCGATAAGCATCTACAACCTGTGATGAAAATTCTAGCAATTTTTTTCGGAGGAGAGAAACTTAACAGAATCGAAACGCAATCAAGTGTCAGGCTGTAGAAAGAAATCAATGTAAGTTTATAATTATTTACGTGCAAACATATATCTTTATGTGCCGGAAACAAATTTAATAAATAAGTGAAAGAGACTAGGTTGTCATTACTTATTCTCAAGTTCTGTGAAACTTGGAAAACGTTTCCTAAAAACTTCGAAAATTTTCGTAATTTGCTTATTCTTAGTTTAACATAAGTAAGTACTTTAATCATTAATTAAATATGTGAGAATTATTTTACGAATATCATTCTGAAAATTTAATATTTAGATATCAAGATATTTGAATAACAAATTATACATAACATAAATATGCGTCCGTACGGTTTCCTTATGGATTGAATATACACAGAAGTAATGAAAACTTGACAAAATTTACTTTCCAAAAATGTTTCACAATTTCATAATTTTCGCACAAAAGTACTTGTTCAGCTCTTCTCAGTATGACAAGGCACAATTCTACTTACTACTTCAAACTACTAAGGAAGTTGAACACAAGGTAATACAAAGCGCATCAAAAAGTGAAAACTCTCACGATGAACTCTTAATACTCCGATTTTTAAGCTAAAAACTAAAAATTGATGCTTTCTCAGGTCTTATGTGTAGTTCATCTCTGTTCGCCACAAAAATTTCTAGTAGCTTCAATTTCTAGAAATTGTTGGAAAGCATACACAGGCACAGGATGCAGTTACAGATGAACAGGAATCGGACGAAAATGTTGCTAAACGGGCGCCAAGCTTGGCGACTTTTGAGGATCTCTCATCAAATTTGGGGACAAACATTAGTCGCCTAAACCATCGCCAGTTTGGCGTGATAGCCATTCGCATCAATATTACCCCTATTTCTACGGTGATGATTTGCTTTCTGAGGCTGTTCATGCTCTAGTATGAACAGCCTCAGAAATACTACAATTTATATATAATTTCACTCAAGTTATTTACACGTATACAAAATTCGTAACATTTCCACTTCCCAACTACAGTGAGTCCCGAGCAGTATAATCTCTGGAAAGGACGCCACATTTAAAATTAAGGAAAATCAACTACTGAATAAATGAAATAAATGTACAAAATTATATACCCGTAGGACCATAGTCTCAGTATACTATTTACATTATATACATTGTAAGGACTACGCATGACTGCCATAGTAGGAGGCAAGGCTCTCATAACGAACAACTTTATGCTTACAATTTAATGACTTACCGATCCGAACTACGACGTCGTTAAACATGTAAGTAACGTCACAGGACTTATGTAAGAAACGTCACAGGGACTGTAGTTTAAGAGAAAGTCATTTGCCTTGAATCCGATAAATTAACCACACCTTGTCATCGACTCTGAATCGATGTCCTGTGGCTCTCGAGTCTTTATCTACTCCGCTCCCAAATTCCCATGTTGTCTTGCAAAATTGTGCATCATTTCAAGCCGTATCTGGATATCTTAAATGTACTTCAAAGGCAATGAAAGCGCATCCGGAAGGAGAACAAACTACAGATTACGAAGTAGACGAAGGCCACAACCAAAGAGCATCTGTGACGGAGAACGGCCGGTAATCTCGTGGACAGCACTGCGCTAAGCCAATAAGTACAGAAGTAATTTCTGGTCCCAGTCTCGCTGCTTTCTGGAAACCATAAGCGAGTGATTCTTAAGGATGGTTCGATTAAACTTTTCTACCCTATTGACTTATTGTCGATAAAAAAGTGCTGTTTGGGTTTTTTCTATGCAGAATAGTTTGCAGAGTTCTTTAATTACAACCGAGATTAAATTCCTTCCTTGATCGGATTGTAACTGAAGAGACAATCCAAACCTGGAATTATGGATCCAGAAAAAGTGTCGGCAGTTAAAATTGGACAGGCCCCAAAATGCTCATTAGCTGAGAAGTTTCCTGTGGTTTCCACTTACTATAGCAGATTTGTGAAGAACGTTTCTTTCATCTCAAGACACCCTTCACTGACTGACAAACAGCAGCAAAAGTTCTTGTGGACAAAAGAGTGTGAAGATACATTTTTCAAACTTAAGGAGGCTTTAACATCTGCCGCAATCCTGATGCATCCTGAGCTCGAGAAACCCTTCATTCTTGACACGGATGTGAGCAATGAGAGAGTCCATACTGTTTTGCTCCAAGAAATAAACGGTCAAGAACATGTCGTAACATCCTGGAGCAAGTGTCTATCTAAGCCAAAGAAAAATTACTGCGTCAACAGAAAAGAGTTGCCCACCAAATTTAAAACCGTAGAGCATTTCCACCATTAACTACGCATAAATTTCGTATCTGCTCAGGTTATGTGTCGTTCACCTGGCTCTTAATTTGCAAGAACCTCAAAGGCCAAATATGCCGATGGATAATACAGAGACTCCAAGAATATGACATCATCGGATTGAACATACGTCATCGGAAATGATCGTCATGCAGAAACCCGGACATACCTGCCCAGAAACCTGCCGATATTGTCTCAGAGTCGAGGTGAAATACGAGTTAGTTAACCCCGACGAGACCTCTGCCACGATCTGCTGATGGCAAAAATACATTCTCGTTGTCATTTATTACTTTATAAAGTGGGCTATTACTTTATAAAGTATCCTTTCTCTGATCAAGAGACTGTCACAGCAGCACGGTAGCAGAGATGACATACCCGAGTTAATTCTCTCCATGTTTAAGCAGTTTGCATTTGGCAGGACTTCACTTGTGACCGGCTTCCTTCAATTTCCAAAGCACCTTTCTAATATTTTGTAAATGCTCTTCAAAACATCTCGGACAATGATGATGTTTAACCAGTCAAATTTTGTATAGAAATAAAAAAAATTATGTAAATTTAGAAAATATTTTTTAAATACTTTATTTCGCTTTTATTGGTTACCGGACCTTACTCACAACATTTAGAGCTTAGAGAAGCAGCCGTGCTTCAAAATAATTAATGGAAAATAAAATTAATATAGGTCGGCACACATAAGAGACGACGTACATTTTTGTTGTACTTAGCATGTGGCCTTACATGAGGCTATTTTGAGCTTTGAAGTTAGTTGACTATAGCTCGGAATCTACAATAATTTACCAGAATTTCGCGAATCTGGTGAAGAATTGATGTTCTATAAAACTTATAAAATACTTAGTAACCTTTAGATGAACATTTTATACAATTAACGGAAAGGTCGTAGAAATATTTACCAATACCTATTTGTTCCTAAATTATTTTGAATTTTTTATTTTGAAATTTGAACCACCTAGTTACAAAATGCTAATGCTAATCTAATGTTAATACCAAATAACATCCTTTCAAATATCTTCTACATGAATAAATAATTTGGTAATTCTGAGCAGATAGCAAGATACATCATAAAGTTTGTTTTAATTAATACTTTACGGATTATGTTAAATCTGTCCTATACTTCTTCTGTTTTATCTTCCAGCATATTCTGTTTTGCTGTTCCAAGTAGAAGGAAATGGGAGTGAGAAATTCCAGTACAAAATGCTTATTTGAATTTAGTTTCGCTCTGGTTATTTAAAGGTATTATTCTTGCCTATGTAAGTGTAACTGAAAACTCATTTTAAAGGTTTGCGATTTCATATATCTTAAGAAAGGAAGAAAAGAAAATGCTTGGCATACAGAACAAATATTAGGAATCAATGCGATAAAACAGTGTTGGACTCTGTGCTTTTTTAGAGTGGCACAAAAAATAATTTCCCCTTAACATTTTTCCCAATACAAATCTGAGAAAAAAACCTGATTGCTGCCAATAATTAATCTCTTTTTTTTAGCCCAAAGTGTCGTTAACCGAGAAGGGTTATTAGTCTCCAAACGGCATTTTGCGTCGAATCACTCTAAACGACTGTATCACTTTTCAAATGGCTGCCACCAAATATCATCGTTCTGCATTATATTAAAAAAAATTAAATAATGAAGAATGAATGTATGTACGTTTTACGCATTCTGAAGAAACAACTGTAACTACAGCCATCAAATTTTGAATAACGTAGTCCTCCAACCGAGTATGGGCACCTAGAAGCCCGAATCTTGAATTTCTAATTTGTTTTATTATCTATTTAATATTTTTTAAACTTTAACGAATTTTTTGATTAAGAAGCTCAGCGATTTCAAAGCGAGCAGTGGAAACACATTGTGCGGAATAAAATACTTTTATCTCCTGCACACGAAACGCTCCTTTGGGAGTAATATAAAATCTGAAAGCTTTCAGACTTTTTTTTACTTTTAATTTGGTTTTTCTTAATTTTTTTTAAAGCTCAGTATGGACTATTAGTCTCGAAATAGGATTTTGCGTTAGCTGTTAGCTTACTATAAACGGCATATCACTTTCCAAATTGTTGCCCTCAAATATTATCGCCCTGTGTTATTTTTAAAGAAAATAAATAATGAAGAATCTACATCAATGCGTGTATGTTCCTCTCACTGTGAAAAAACTAGGGTAACTAGAATCAGGGCTTCGAACCGGAAATGAACCGAAATATATATATCGGTTTTTTTCGGTTCAATATATTTTTCGTCATTTAGTTACAACATTCAAATTAACAATATTTTACTTCGTACAAGGAAGTAAAAATAAACCAAGGTATTATTTTTAAATTTTATCCCTTTTTATAGAAAAAGCTGTTTCTATTGATATGTTAAACAAATTTATTTATAGGTTAAAAAGCCAGTGTAAAAGAAAAACCAGAATGCTTTTACAAAAAAACAAACAATGTACGACAGTTAAGGAGTATTGTACTACAACTAGGTATATGCTGCGACATAACTTTAAATAAGATTTTTATCATAAATTAAAATTTTTTTTTCAAGTTTTGGGAGATTTTTTTTAGAATAAGGGGTTCAAAGTTGAAAAAACCTTGGGTATGGTTTTGTCATCTAATTGGTCCGGCGTTATGTTTTTTTTAAAATTTTTTTTTTATTTTTTATACCCTATTATAAATAATTTAGAATGGGAAGAAGTAAGACAAATACATTCTCCGTTTTAAATAATTTAAAACGGAGAATAAGAGCATCTGTAATATATGCGACAGATTGGAAAT